>JAFVLL020012214.1:0-65598 GCA_021397915.2 Tor tambroides | reverse complement strand
TGGTGTGTGGCCAAGTATGGTGACCCATACTCGGAATTTGTCCTCTGCATTTAACCCATCCAAGTGCATGCACACAGTAGTGAACATACACCCGGGGCAGTGGGCAGCCATGCTGCGGCGCCCGGGGAGCAGTTGGGGGATCAGTGCCTTGCTCAAGGGTCTCACCTCAGGTATTGAGGGTGGAGAGAACGCTGGTTATTCACTCCCCCCACCTACAATCCCTGCCGGACCTGGGAATCAAACCTGCAACCTTTGGGTTACAAGTCCGACTCTCTAACCATTAGGCCACGGCTGCCCCAAGGAATACACTACAGCAGCAAAATTAGCAGCAAAATTTTAGCAGCAGTAAGCCAGTCTGGCCTACAACCTATGGAACATGAAAAAAAAAAAAAAAAGAAAAAAAAAAACTTTTTGGTGAATTTCTGTTGAGATAGATAGATAGATAGATAGATAGATAGATAGATAGATAGATAGATAGATAGATAGAGATTTTGGCAAACTTCCACATGTAGTAAGTCAGTCTGGCCACTAGGAATGTACAACCTTTGAAACATGAAAAAAAATAAATAAATAAAAACTTTTGGCGAATTTCAGTAATTGTTTTCTAAGAATAATTGTGTACTGTATGTACAGTAAGTGAGATATAGGCAAAACTTCACCTGTAGTAAGTCGGTCTTGAAACTACAAATGTACTACAACCTTTGGAACATGAAAAAGCCCATTTTGATGAATTACTGTATTTTTTTCTAAAATAAATTGTGTACTGTACATATATTTGGGGAGGTATTTTCTAAGGCAACATATTGGCTAAATTATGTCAGTCAGTTTGCCCACAAATAATTTATTACATAATTTGTATTAATAATTTGACTTTTTGTACTGAGAGGTAAATTTGCAGACGGTCCCTAAAGCAGCTTTGGCGAATATCCAGCGAATATCAAACCTAAAACTAACTTTACTGCGCTCTAAAAGCCTCCATACTGATATGCTTTAGAATAGGCTACTTTTTACTTTACAAGTAGCAAAAATACTGAAGGAAATTGAAATTCCACAGTGATGATATTAATTAGGAGTCATTTACAAGGCAGAGAGCTGAAACCATTTATTTGCGCACAAGTTCAAGATCATTTGTGATTAATAGATTTCACATCTGAAAGAGACGCGTACGTGCGTTTTCTCTACATACGTTCATTTTCTGAATCACCCATACGCATATTTGAGAGATGATCGTAACAGCAATTTTAAGATGGTTTCTGCGCAAAATTTTATAAATGAGGTCCCTGGAGAAAGTCTACATTAGCATAAGTAACACAAAGCATAAGTAACATTAAATATGCATACACAAATACACATGGTAAAATAAAAAGATAGGTTACAGCATTTGTTTTTCATGCTATGTGTTTTTTATTGTGCATTGGGTGGTTCTGTCCTGCTCAACATGTACCGAGGCAGTCAGTTGAGAAACAAAATCACAGCAAATCTCAATTATTTTGGCTTTTTACTTTAATACCACCATAAACCAAATATAATTTAGCTATACAATGAAAGTTAAAATTTAACTTAAAACTAAATAAATTTTGTTTGTCAATGTTTAATTTAGTTTACTTACTATAAATAACTTAATGTTTATTGTGATGCATTTTTAACATATGCATCATTGTTTCGGTTGTTTCACTTTTTTTCTGAGCTGAGAAGAATCACATGGCAAAAAAGGAAGAAGATCATTTAGGTTTTGTTGCTTCTGTCTGTCTTCATATAATAACATGCGCCCCTGAAAGCTGCAAAGAAGAGGGAATAAAATATCTCACTGTGGGTAAAACACAATTGATACATACATATTTTGAAAACAACCAAACTGCATACTGATAAAAGTTTGGCAAATATGAATTGTGTTCTTCAGAATTATGAAGTACAAAATAATTTAACTTACAGTCCTTATATCTGATGTTGAAGGCAACAGGTCCTCTGATATTGAAGCCGAGGTAGAAAGACACCTGGCCTCGTTTGCACACACTAGCCGGATCATGAGGGGTGACCTGAATCTGTTTCTCTCCTCTAATGGCAAACACTTTATGATTTCTGACCTGCCCAATGATACGCTGAAGATCTTTGATTTCTACACTTCCATCTCCTTCTGTGAGGAGCTCCAGATCAGTTTGACGTAGTTTTGAGGTATGAATGAGTCTCTGCAAACCTTTTCCTTTCCCAAAGAAGAACAGAGGCACCAGATAGCGACCGCAAAGATATTTCTGATACTTCGTCTTGTATGAATGACGCATTTTTTTGAGACACTTTTCAAGGTTTGGTGGGTTTGTGATTCCTGGCTGCACTTCATCAGGCCAAAAGAGCAAAAGTACCAAGAGGTAAAACTCTGGTCTTCTGTCTTGCATTTCTCTCAGCCAAAGTCTCTGTAACCTGGCCTGAAGCTTTTCTGTTTTTTCACACGGTTCACCAGACTGACTCAAGATAATGTTGGCAAGGATGTAGAGAATGATTTCATTATCAGATTGTGCACTTTTAAGTGCACTCTGATGTTCTTTAAGCACATTGATGTCAGATTTTAGGAAATTAAGTAGTCCTCCAAAAGACTTCATTTTTTTCACATTCAGGTTCATTTCATCAGTCTGCTCTTCCTGCTTAAAATATTTATTGTAACACTCTTCGACATCTTCATGAAAGTAGTCTGGTTCCTCTTTATTGAGGCTTAATCTTGAGAATGCCAGGTACCATTCAAAGAAATCATATCTAGAGTCAACACCACCTTTAAGACCATTGATGAAATCACTGTATCGTTGGTCCGAGTGTTCAAGAGGTGTTTTTGGATGAATGACCTTGCAAACCTGGAGGAACCCAAAGAGACCCCTGTTATTGAACACAGTGTCATCTTCAGACTCATTTTCAGCTGCTTCCTCTTCATCTTTAAATGCATCAATGGCCGAATGTGCAATGGCCAAAATGTTCTCTATGTCTGTGCATGTTAGTCCTGCTTCAATCCAGATTTTCCTCAGGTGGTTTTTATGAATTTGTCCCAAAGTATCCCTGATATGTGAATTCTGAGGTTTTCTTTCAATTGCCATTTTTGCCCAGTGTTCTGCCTTGACAAATTTGTTGTCCTCTGTTACCTTAATGTAATAAAAACGTGCAAGTGCTTGAGGATAAAAAGGGTCTTCTAAGAACAAATCTGAGGCCAACTTCAACAAACAAATGCACTGTTCAGGATTATTTCGACTTTTATCCATGATGTCAAGAATCAGTTTGGAGAACTTTTCCTTTTCCATCAGACCCTCAGGCCTTGTGGTGAACATGCTCTTGCAAATTTGCTCATAATTGCTTTCCTCTCCTTTTACCAAGCTGTTCAAGAAGTCCTGAGCGATGTCAAATCTTGTCACATTGTGCTTAGTGAGCATTTTGAGACAGGCATCAGCAATCATTGGATGTGCCAGGCGTATGCAGTTGCCTTTCTGATCTCCATCTGAGAAAATGACTATGAGATCCATGAAAGGCTTCATGATTGTTTCCAGTGTGGGGTTTTCCTCATCGGTTGGCCGTTCTGTTTGGACAATGAATTGCTCGCACAAAAGCTTCGACAAGTGTGAACCTGGAACGTATGTGTTTATCAAAGTCAAAAAACTGAGAAGTCTTGTGCTGCTGGACTCCTTGTGATTTTTAACATGTTTTATCATTTCTTCTGTGATCAGTTTCTCTGCATCCTCTTTCTGGAAACCTTCCTGCATTATGTTAAAGGAATGAAAGTTCAGTGGCATTTCCATGTGTTTACTTTCCAGCTGAAGCTTTTTCAGAGCAAACCCCTCCTTCTCCTCTGGTAAAAGCTCCATTTTAAGCTTCACATCGCTTGGCACTCGAACAACATTTTTCCTATAAGCATTTATAATGATGAATGCAGGTTGGTCAGTTTGATCAGCATGCTTAAGGTTTAACAGCAGACTTTTTAACAAGTAGCGTAGTGGCTTTTCACCACTGTTTTCCAACAGGAGAAGCACAGTGTTTTTATGTGTTTCATATTTACTGAGCAATGTGTTTGTTGTATTTTCAATCTCTCTTGCAAACTCATCTTTGTTTTCTGCAATATCTGTTTTGAATGGTTCTGTCAGGGTTTCACATGTGAACTCTTCTCTCAAGTCTGACAGTACCTCCCTAGCTAGTGCTGATCCGCCGCTGTCTTCATGGTGCAATAGATTTATGGTTGTAACTTTCCAGTGGCCTTTTCTCTGTAGTCGGATCTGTTGCAGAAGTTTTTCCCTGATCTTTTTTATTTCCTCTTCAGAGAGTTTTTTTTTGAGAATCAGTGTGTCGGTTAGAGTGAAGTCTGCAGTCCTGCAGTTTACAATGATCACTACTGGAGTGTCTGTATTGATGCCCCTCTTATGGATTTCTTTAATCAGGTCTTCTCTGAGATCATTGTCCATCTTTTTCTTAGTGTCTAGGAGCAGCAGCACAGTTTTCCGATCTTGTTTTGCATGTTCTTCATTAGACAGCAGAAAAAGGTGCACCACTTGTTTTGACAGATCTTTAGTGTCTAGATCTGAATCGATCACTCTGGCACATCTGAGATCTTTCCGGAGATGCCAAAGCACCTGCATGGCGAGAGTTGAGCCTCCACTGCCAGGCTGGTATTGCAAAGAAACATCAGTGATAAGACAGCTTTTTCTATTTTTTCTCTTAATTAGCTGTATTAAGTCATTAAAGCCATCTCTCTTGACTAAAGGTGAGTTTTCTTCCTCCGCTAAATTAAGCCACTGTAATGGGGCTCCTTTAAGAAAGTCAGCCTCATGCTTCGTGGCTTCTTCTAGGTTAATGTCTCCTGTCTCAAACATATCAGACCATACAATGTCGAGGCATGATAGTGATTCTCTAAGTTTAGCTGGAATTGTGATGGCTCGACTTTTAGATGAAGGTATGGAGAACATGATCAATCCTGTGTTCATTTAGTCAATTCACTTGTATTATTGTTTTTATTAAGATGGAGAAGTTTGTCTGAGGAGCATCTTAAAATTTATGATAACGGATGATGATTCCTGTCCTTCCAGCAGTGTGGAGAAAGAAACTCAGATACCTAGCAGAACGGGAGAAGTATCATTTATCACTGCAGTAGTAATAGGCAATTAACAAGTGAATAAATTTTAAGTGAAAAAGTCTCTTAATATCGGGAGTATATCTAAATGTACAATGTGTACTCTTTTACTCACTGAACTTAGGCTATTAGGCTACACGAATTTGTTTCATGAATAGAAAGTTTACACTTTATTTTGATAGTCCACTTTAACATTCTACTAACTACAGTATAAGTAACTTTGCAACTACAAGTCAACTAATTATCATTAATTGACAACTACATGTTAACTAACTCTCAGGGTAGAGTGTTAAACTGGGTTTAGGGTTAGTAGAATAAGTTGACATATACTTGCAAAGATTCTTATAGTCAATATGTTGTACTGTGGGGGAAACATATTATTTAATCCCCTGCTGATTTTGTACACTTGCCCTCTGACATTAAAGAAATGATCAGTCTATAATTTTTATGGTAGGTTTATTTTAACAGTGAGAGACAGAATAACAACAAAAAAATCCAGAAAAACACAATTCAAAAAAGTTATAAATTGATTTGCATTTTAATGAGTGAAATAAGTATTTGACCCCTTCGCAAAACATGACTTAGTACTTGGTGGCAAAACCCGTGATGGCAATCACAGAGGTCAGACGTTTCTTGTAGTTGGCCACCAGGTTTGCACACATCTCAGGAGGGATTTTGTCCGAGTCATTAAGGTTTCAAGGCTGATGTTTGGTGACTCGAACTTTCAGCTCCCTCCGCAGATTTTGTATGGGATTAAGGTCTGGAGACTGGCTAGGCCACTCCAGGACCTTAATGTGCTTCTTCTTGAGCCACTCCTTTGTTGCCTTGGCCATGTGTTTTGGGTCATTGTCATGCTGGAATACCCATCCATGACCCATTTTCAATGCCATGGCCCTGACGGTACATCGCCCCATCCATTGTCCCTTTGATGCGGTGCAGTTGTCCTGTCCCCTTAGCAGAAAAACACCCCCAAAGCATAATGTTTCCACCTCCATGTTTGACAGTGGGGATGGTGTTCTTGGGGTCATAGGCAGCATTCCTCCTCCTCCAAACACGGCGAGTTGAGTTGATACCAAAGAGCTGGATTTTGGTCTCACCTGACCACAACACTTTCACCCAGTTCTCCTCTGAATCATTGGCAAATTCAGACGGGCCTGTACATGTGCTTTCTTGAGCAGGGGGACCTTGTGGGAGCTGCAGGATTTCAGTCCTTCAAGGCGTAGTGTGTTACCAATTGTTTTCTTGGTGACTATGGTCCCAGCTGCCTTGAGATCATTGACGAGATCCTCCCGTGTAGTTCTGGGCTGATTCCTCACCGTTCTCATGATCATTGAAACTCCACGAGGTGAGATCTTGCATGGAGCCCCAGACTGAGGGAGATTGACAGTTATTTTGTGTTTCTTCCATTTGCGAATAATCGCACCAACTGTTGTCACCTTCTCACCAAGCTGCTTGGCGATGGTCTTATAGCCCATTCCAGCCTTGTGTAGGTCTACAATCTTGGCCCTGACATCCTTGGACAGCTCTTTTGTCTTGGCCATGGTAGAGAGTTTGGAATCTGATTGATTGATTGCTTCTGTGGACAGGTGTCTTTTATACAGGTAACAAGCTGAGACTCCCTTTAAGAGAGTGTTCCTAATCTCAGCTCCTTACCTGAATAAAAGACCTGGGAGCCAGAAATCTTGCTGATTGATAGGGGATCAAATATATATTTCACTCATTAAAATACAAATCAATTTATCACTTTTTTGAAATGCGTTTTTCTGGATTTTTTTTTGTTAGAAGATATTAAGCAGACAGTCTACTAAGACTCTAATGACTGCTAGTTGACATGTAGTTGCAAAGTTACTTACTGTTAGTAGAATGTCTGGACTACCAAAAAGTGTTACCTATAAATGTAAAATAACATTGAATTACAGAACATTTTACCACTATTAATTTAATAATTTATAGAAAATTTAAATATAGAAAGCACATATGTATTTTACAACATCATTAGTTAAATAATAACCATACTTTTATAAGGCAATGAACTGCATGAATGTTCTTACCGTTAATCTGCTGGCATTCAGTGGCTGTAACTTCATTTAATAGCAGAGAGTGAAACACACAGGTTTATATAGCCATGGAATGAGTCATCAAGTCCCGCCCCCTTTGTGTCATAAACTGGTTAAACCTAAAATTATCTTTGTGTATAATCAAGTGAAAGAATCGCACTAGGATGTCATTGTGACTTCACATCTGATGCCACTTCCATTAGTCAGAGCAATACATTTGTCTTATCTTATACAAATATATATATATATATATATTTCACAATATTACACGCTCTTCACCAATATCAACAAAAGCACTTCAAACTAAACACATACAGGCATACAAACTAAACATAAAAAGCAGAGAAATGCATAATTAATTTACTGTAAATCGGTGGATGCCGTTTAGGGAGTGTTTTCTTTGAAGCACTGCTCACCAGACTGATTTTCATTTCTCTGAAAACGAAAGCTAGAACACAATGGTCACATTTTATGTGCTGCTAATGAAACGCTAGTAGCTAAGGAAGAATATATATATATATATATAATTATGGCAACCGATGTACTGCACACACAATCAAATTGAACACTGTATGAAATGTAATCACTGTTAAAGCAAATCAGCAAGCCCGGTTTATCTGAAAATAAAAGTTAGAAGACAATGGACATATTTATGCACTGCTTTATGCACATGCTAAAGTCATGAGGACATTTATTTATTTTTGTTGCACAATCAGTGTACAGTGCATCTGGATAGTATTCATAGTCTTCATTTTGTCCACATTTTGTTATGTTACAGCCTTATTCCAAAATGGATTAAACGCATTAATTTTCTCAGAATTCTACAAACAATACCCCATAATAACAACATGAAAGGAGTTTGAAAATATGTATAGTGGCGGGAGGAGCAAACGACAGACACAGTGGGTGTGGCGCCAAGCCTCGGAGAGGCTTTTATTCAAAAGAAATATCAAAATAAGTGTCCAAGGGGAAGAAAGTGTCCAAAATAACGGGGGATCTGGTGTCCTCGACGTGCTCCGGGGTTCGTGAAGGAGGGACAGTGTTCGGAAAAGAAGGGTCCAGGTAAGGGGCGGAGTCCGGCGGCCGCACGCGCTCCCCTCTCCGGTCCGGGGCGCGAGGGGCGGCGGCGTCTTCCCGCGGCTTCGACCTCCTGCGGCCCGCGGCGCTTCTGGGGGATTCCACGGCCCGGCATCCTGGCCCGTCAGCCGTCACGCTGGTGCAGTCTCGCTTTGGACTGCGGGTCCGGCAGCTTACGTCTCTGGAGGCACGGACGTCCCGCTACGCTCCCTTCCTGGACCCACGAGGACACCAGCGTGCATGCACGGGGAAGAGACCGGTCTCTCGAGGAGAGGCGCGCTCGGCATTTAAACGGCGGCGGTGATGAGGCCCTATTCGATTCAGGTGTGCCTGATCACACGCCGCCAGACCTGGCTAGTTTCAGCACCCCTCCTCTCTCACACACCCACTCCCGTCGGGAGCCTGGTGAAGGGCGGCGAATAAGGGACGGGGTGGTGATGATATTAAGGGGGGAGGCAGCCGACTCCTCACAATATATAAATATATACATTACAGATGAAAAAAAAAAAAAAAAAAATGACAGATAGCACATGCAAATCTGATGCAAATCTGATGCACATGCAAGTCTGATAAAGATCACTTCATCTGGGGCCCGTTTCAGAAAGGAGGTTAAGTGAAAACTCTGAGTATGTTAACCCTGAAATGAGGGAAACTCTGGGTTTTCTGTTTTAAAATGGGAGGTTTGTCAAACCCGGGAAAGCAGGGTAAGTCAAGCCCGTTTCTGAAAGAGAGGTAACTTATACTCAGAGTTAGTTACCACATTAATTAACTCTGTGAACCTAACCTGCAGGTTTTATTCAGTAAACCCAGAGTTTCTTTCCATCTCATCCCCCTTTTTAAAGTTTAAGCGATGTTTTAATACCTCATTCATTCAAGCACGCTGCAAAATTGCTTTTCTTACTGAGTATGTTTGTCTTATTTCAAGTACAAATATTTAAAAATTCTTAAGTTAAGATGCATTTTCTATAGATGAAAAATGATCTAGATATTAAGTCTTGGTAAAATATAAAATTGTTCTCCATAGGGTAAGAAAAATAATCTTAATGCAAATGGAAACAAGAATAGGCTATTTTTAATTTCTTACCCCATTGCCAGATAATTTGCAAAAAAACAACAACAACACTTAAATTAGTTTTTTTTTTCTCCTTCATGGCTAAATTCCTTAATTTATTATATATATATATATTTTTTTTTACACCGTATTCATGTTGATATTTATTTGAGTGGTACCATTTTAAATGGAAGTTTTCTTCAAAACATCAGAGATTAAGAGCACATTATAAGTCCTGTATGCAGATTTTAAGGAAAGTGTGCATCGCTCTCGCGCTCTTTCTGAGATTTTTTTTCCTGGGCTCAAATCCGTCAAAGAGGAGTTTCTCTGGGCCGTTAGTCAGTGGTGTAGAAATCGGTTTAAATGAAGCTAATCTGATAAATGATGTTCACTTGATGGCATCTTTCTGTGATCTCTGGAAGTAATTAGAATTTCCATCAGAATTTCCAGTGTGGTTGGATGAAGGGGTAGTCCAAGCCATAACCACCACCACAGCTGTTAAATAAACACAAATTATTCACAATTTTTTTGGTCATCTTTATTTCATAATAGAAAAGCAAAGTTATTATTTTTACTTTTGGATTTTAGAATTATTCCGATACTTGACCATCTCCTCTTCATCTGTCAGTGGTGCTGCTGCAGGTTCTCCCTCTGCCTTCTTGCTGTTGACAAGTCAGTAGTTAATTTTATTATTCTAATTAAGAAGTGTAACGGGTTGGATTAGAGATTATTTAATTATGTGAAAAGAGTGTTAGACTATGTGGAAAAAGCTGCAGTGCATTGAAACAGACACTGACTGATATTTAATGTCAAATGTTTGTAAAGTCATTTAGCCCACACCCATGAACCTTTCATGTTTAAAGCTTTACCTTGATTGAAGTGTGTTTTTATACATCATTTTTAGCTGCTGCCACGTTCTTGTTTCTTTTTTCTGTCTTTTTCCTTTTTTTGGCCATGGGATAAAATTAAAATGAATATTAGTTCAATAATTTACAGTTTTAACCTCTGATATTATAACAGTTATTGGCAGTTATTAAGAATTAAAGTTACGCATTGACGGACATCTTTTTGGCGGGATCTGTTGCCATGGTGAATCGTAATTTCGGAGCTCCACTGATCATGACTTTTCATAGTCGTGGTGCACGCGCTTAACTCAGAGTCAACCTACTCAGAGTTGAATAAACTAACACAATTCAGCTGTTCTGAAACCAAAAACTCTGAGTTTCCCATCTCAGGGTAAGTCAACTCTGAGTTCAAGTTTAAACTCAGAGTTGGTTGAACCTCCTTATTGAAATGGGCCCCTCGAAAGCATCTGCTGTGTACAAATATAGACAGACGTCTGTAAGATGTCAGTTTTACATACATTCTAAATCATAAACATCTTAAAGACATCTAAGAAACGTCTATTTGACATCTGATAGGAAACGTCCCATAGACGTATTGCAGAAGAGTAAACACTTTAAAATAACACGTCTCAATACAACATCAAATGTACGTCTCCATGATGTACGTGTGCTATCAGGAGATGCACTTTCAGTCTGCTCATGACTCACGGCTATTTACCACAAAGACAACTTCTATCCATTATTTTAATTTCACATTCAAACATT
Organism: Tor tambroides; assembly: GCA_021397915.2. NCBI lineage: Eukaryota > Metazoa > Chordata > Actinopteri > Cypriniformes > Cyprinidae > Tor > Tor tambroides. The sequence goes on along the minus strand of JAFVLL020012214.1, from coordinate 54,711 downwards.
ATCATTGAAAATGCTTTTACAAGTTATACAACTTCAAACACAAATTCAACACAGGAATCACTATAACAAGAAATAATGTGTCACCTAGAAACAGAAAATTAGCTGATATATTAGCAAATGGGAGAACAACAGACCAGTCAAGAATGTTGACTTTTTAATGTGTATTTGAATGAATATTATGTTAAGCTGATTTTTTTTTTTTGACGGCTGAGCACGGATACTCCCATTACCAACAGAGGCTGAGGCGCCTAGATGCAGTGTGTAATGGACACAGATCAGTTTTGCCGTGGCTGATGTTTTCTTGGGACACTTTAGGCTCCATTATCCCAATAGCACAATCCCTGACAGCTGTCAGGTATCTGAACATTGTTGGACCAAGTGCACCCATGGCAACTGTGTTCCTTGTCATTATGCATAAATGGGTTAAAAACAACCATTTCTGGATTATTTGGCAACCCAGTGCTAAGTAAAGGAAGGAAGGAAGGAATGAAGGAAGGAAGGAAGGATGGATGGATGGATGGATGGATGGAGTACCGCCACTCCCTATACATAGAGTAAGCAGTTTGCATAGGGCACCAGCTCCCAGGGGGCACCATCCCAGTTGCTCAAAAAAAAAAAAAAATTATATATTCAAAATAAAAAATAAATAAAAAAATATATGACACACCATTCCGACATTCGCCAACCGCTCACACCTCATGTTTTTGCAGCTGAATGCAAATGATCGTAATTGATGGGCAACTTGTTTATGCCCGTGAAAAGACAACAGCGATCTAGCGCCGAGAAAATAAAAAAAAAATAAAAAATAAAATTAAAAAAAAGAGATGAAAACGAACGAAGCCCTTGCGTCGCTTTCAGGCAGGTTACACTCATAAGCCTGTGAAACTTTTTTGGCTGTTGATGTAATAACTGTATTAATAAAATCATAGCCATAGGTAACTGTCTAGAGCTACAATTGTAATTTGTAAATAATACAATTTAATTACGATCTATTTATTTTGTTTATTTACTTTTATATTTTATTAAAGTTCTATTTTGACCCCTATGGTAGTTTTTTTTTTTCTTTTAACTTCCGTAATATTTGAGAGGGGGGGCACAACAATACAATCCTGCTTAGGGCACCCATTTGGCCAGCAGTGGCCCTAGATAGATAGATAGATAGATAGATATATAGATAGATATATAGATAAGGCAAGGCAAGTTTATTTATATAGCACATTTCATACAAAGTGGTAATTCAAAGTGCTTTACATGAAAGGAAGTAAAATAGTCATAAAAAATAATCACATCAATAAATACAAGGAATTAAAAATAATAAAAACATGGAATTAGAAATTGATTTAAAATTAATTTAATACAGAAATAGAAAATGATTATACATAAAATACAGTGCAGTCAGTTCGGACGTAGCACAGTGCTCATTCAACAAATGCACAGCTAAACAGATGAGTTTTGAGTCTGGATTTAAATGTGGCTGATGTTTTAACACATCTGATCTCTTCTGGAAGCTGGTTCTAGCTGCGGGTGGCATAATAGCTAAAAGCGGACTCCCCTTGTTTTGTGTGAACCCTTGGTATTTCTGACTCGATCCTAATGATCTGAGTGGTCTGTTAGGTTTATATTCAGTGAGCATATCAGCTATGTATTTAGGTCCTAGACCATTGAGTGACTTATAAACGAGTAAAAGTACTTTAAAATAAATCCTAAATGTAACTGGAAGCCAGTGTAAGGACCTGAGGACTGGTGTGAAATGCTCAGATTTTCTGGTTCTAGTCAGAATCCTGGCAGCAGCGTTCTGGATGAGCTGCAGCTGTCTAATGGTCTTCTTTGGAAGGAGACCATTACAATAATCCACCCTGCTGGTGATAAAGGCATGCTTTTTAAACTTGCTTTTTAGTTGTTTGACCCTAGAGTCAAGATATGCATTCACCTTGAAAACTTCATCTTTGTTTCCAAATGCAATGACTTCAGTTTTCTCCTTGTTTAACTGAAGAAAGTTTTGGCACATCCAACTGTTAATTTCATCAATGCATTGGCAGAGGGAGTCAATGGGGCTTGTAACGAGGAGTCCACTGAAGGCAAGCGTAGTTATGAACCCAAGTGCAGTTTATTTACAAAGTGATAATCCAAACATCCAAACATAATCCAAACAGGCAGACTTGACATGAAACAGACTTGGCTTGAAACAGACTTGACATGGCATGAACAGACGTGGCATAAACGGACCTAGACTCACCAACAGCAGGTTACAGCGTCAATACACGACAAGCAGCAGGGAAAATAACATGGCCATAGAAAACTATGAGGTCACATGACATGAACAACCAATAGAAACAGGATACATGACTATGACAACCAATCAGAACATGACATATTGAACAAGGGAACCAATAGCAAAGAGACATGAGGGCAAGGGAAGCATGAAACAAACAGGAACCATGACTAAACTTCAAAATAAAAGACTTGGAAACATGAACATGAAACAAAACCCAAAACAGACCTTACAGATCCCCCCCTCTAAGGGCGGCTCCTGACGCCCTAACCAAACACCCAACCCAAACAAAACCCAAACAGTCCAGGAGGGTGGTGGAGCGGAGGTGGAACTGGGGGAGGGATGGAGGGCCAGGCCCGTGAAGGGGAACAGGACCTGGAGCGTGGAGCAAACCCGGGCCTGGAGCATGGGGCAATGGCAGAACAGACGGGGCAGGAAGCCATGGAGGAGCAGTGGGCCATGGCGGAGCAGGCAGGGCAGGGAGCCATGGCGTAGCAGGCAGAGCAGGGGGCCATGGCGGAGCAGGGAGCCATGGCGGAGCAGGCAAAGCAGGGGGCCATGGCGGAGCAGGGAGCCATGGCGGAGCAGGCAAAGCAGGGGGCCATGGCGGAGCAGGGGCCTCAGTGGCCGTGGCAGTACAGACCGTGAGTCCAGGAATGGCCTCCGTGGCCGTGACAGGACAGACCGTGAGTTCAGGGACGGCCTCAGTGGCCGTGACAGGACAGACCGTGAGTTCAAGGACGGCCTCTATGGCTGTGACAGGACAGACCGTGAGTTCAGGAACGGCCTCCGTGGCCGTGACAGGACAGACCGCGAGTTCAGGAACAGCCTCCGTGGCCGTGACAGGGCAGACCGTGAGTTCAGGAACGGCCTCCGTGGCCGTGACAGGACAGACCGTGAGTTCATGGGCAGCCTCTGTGGCTGTGACAGGACAGACCGTGAGTTCATGGGTGGGCGCCACCACCTCGGGAGGTTCTGCAGCAGAAGCCGCCACCTCTGGTGGTTCTGCAGTGGACGCCGCCACCTCTGGTGGTTCTGCAGTGGACGCCGCCTCCTCTGGAGGTTCTGCAGCGGAAGCCGCCACCTCTGGAGGCACAGGAGCAGATTCATGGACTGACGAGGCCTCTGGAGCAGACTCGTGGACAGGAGAGGCCTCAGGAGCGCAGTGTGCAGCCCACACGCTCAAAATGGCGGCCGCCATAATACAAGGCTTACTGAGGAGGTCAGGTGAACAGTCTCTGTGATAGCCAGTGCTGAGGCCCTGGGGATGCCAGCTGCTCGCACTGACATCAGTGGTGGGTCCATCACACTGGCAATCAGTCCTGGCCCAAGCTCCGCATCCACTGGAGCTTGGGTACTATAGCCCCCCCAAAAAAAATCCTTAGGGGAATTTTTGGTGACAGCAGTGACGTGACAAGGCTCAGGCGTGGCGGCCATCTTGGCCGGGGACTCAGGCGTGGCGGCCATCTTGGCCGGGGACTCAGGCGTGGCGGCCATCTTGGCCGGGGACTCAGGCGTGGCGTGAGCAGGCTCTGGCTTGACAGGCGTGACGTGAGCAGGCTCTGGCTTGACAGGCGTGACGTGAGCAGGCTCTGGCTTGACAGGCGTGACGTGAGCAGGCTCTGGCATGACGTGAGCATGACGTGAGCAGACTCTGGCTTGACAGGCATGACGTGAGCAGGCTCTGGCTTGACAGGCGTGGCGTGAGCAGGCTCTGGCTTGACAGGCGTGACGTGAGCAGGCTCTGGCTTGACAGGCGTGACGTGAGCAGGCTCTGGCTTGACAGGCGTGACGTGAGCGGACTCTGGAATGGTGGCCATGTGATGAGATGCTGGAAGATCAGCTGAGACCTGATGAGACTCTAGAACGGCAGCCATCTTCTGAAGAGACTCTTGAGTGGCGGCCATCTTGCGACGTAGCTCTTCAATGGCAGCCATGTTATTAAGAATCTCCTGAGTAACCAGCATGACGTGAGCAGGCCCTGGGGTAGCAGACATGACGTTATCAGACTCTGGTTAGTGAACAATTAATCAGACTGTAACTTGTTAAAACACGTAGGAGCAAATGTTGACTTAACTGGCATGGCGTGAGCAGGTCCTGGAGTAGCAGACATGACGTTAGCGAGCTGTGGCAGCGAAGAGCATGATGTGAGCAGGCTTTGGCGTGGCAGACATGACGTGAGCAGGCTGTGGCTTGGCAGACATGATGTTAGCAGGCTGTGGCTTGGCAGACATGACATTAGCAGGCTGTGGCTTGGCAGACATGACGTTAGCAGGCTTAGAGGAAGTGTTGTGTTCCTCCTCCACGACACCAACAGTAAAGGATGATCCAGACAACAGTAGAGCATGATCAATATATTGTTCCAGAGTCCAGTGAGGGGTATGGCGAGGCGTGGGAATAATTAAAGGGAATCATTAAGTCCATGGTGAAATATGTCCTTTAAAGCCACATCATTAAAACTGACCAAATGGCACAGTCCACAAAAGTCAGCAACATAATCCTCTATGGCCCTGTCGCCTTGATGAAGGCAGAGGAGGCTAACTGCTGGGTTCATTGTAGCGGTCGTGTATTCTGTAACGAGGAGTCCACTGAAGGCAAGCGTAGTTATGAACCCAAGTGCAGTTTATTTACAAAGTGATAATCCAAACATCCAAACATAATCCAAACAGACGAAGACTTGACATGAAACAGACTTGGCTTGAAACAGACTTGACATGGCATGAACAGACGATGACATGAAACGGACTAGACTCACCGACAGCAGGTTACAACATCAATACACGACAAGGATCAATGGCAAAGACATGGCTACTTATAGCAAACACTAAGGGTCACATGACAAGAACCAACCAATGAGGAAACAAGACACGACTAATACAACCAATCAGAACATGACACATTGAACAACGGAACCAATAGCAAGGAGACATGAGGGCAAGGGAAGCACGACACAAACAGGAACCATAACTAAACTTCAAAATAAAAGACAAGAAAACATGAACATGAAACAAAACCCAAAACAGATACAGGGCTGTAGTCATTCTAATTTAGGTAAATCTAGGTATCATCAGCATGGCTGTGATAGGCCATTTGGTTCTTCCTCATTATCTGACTTAGTGGGAGCATATACAGGCTAAACAAGAGGCGGTGCAAATGCGAGCCTTGTGGGACTCCACATGTCATGGGTGTCCACTTAGATTTATGCTCTCCTGCTCTCACACAATAACCTCTCCCTTCTAAATATGACCTGAACCATTTTAAGGTGCCCATTCCAGAAAGCCCGACTGAGATTCAGTCTCCCTAGAGTATGTTATGATCGACAGTATGCGGCACTAAGATCTAATAGTACCCAGCACTGATATTTTGCCGGAATCAGAATTAAAACGAATATCATTTATTATCTTAATGAGTGCTGTCTCTGTGCTGTGATGCGCTCAAGAACAGATTGAAAATTGTCAGGTATCCATTTGAGTTTAAGTAGTTGTTCAACTGATTGCATTTCCTTTCAATAATCTTGCCTATGAAAGAAAGGAAGATTTGATATTGAGTCTATAGTTGCTCAACATGGTGTTATCAAGATTGCGCTTTTCAGAAGAAGGGGCTTAACAACTGCAGTTTTAGGGAGTTTGGAAAAGTCCCAGAAGAGTGAGGCGTTCACCACTTCTAAGAGATCAGCTTCTAAACAGTTAAGCACTTTTGAAAAGATGTGGGAGTGTGTCAAAGATAGCAGGTTGACGATTTAGATGCTGTACTATTTCTTCCAAAAGAATTTTGCTATCAGTTGCTTCAAAACAGACATAGTCACTTCTTTTTTGAAATTGCCGGTCAAATCTGTATGACCTCTGCATAACTGAGGATGTGCCAATCTCCTTTCTGATATTATTGATCTTCTCAGAAAAAAGAAAGCAAACTCATTGCGACACACTGTCGGAGAGCATTTCACTAGGGAATCTGACTTGGAAGTTTTGTCAGTCTTAAAAGTCACAAAAAGTGTGTGAGTGTTGTTTAAGTTACTGTTTATAAGGTTTGAGAAGAAGGTCTGTCTAGCTGTGGCTAGTTCCACATAGTGTTGCTTTTGTCAACGAAAATTATGACTAAATATTGTCGTCAACGAACCTTTATCAGCTTGGGGCAGACGAAATAAATGCTGGTCATGTGACGATGACTATAATTAAATATATAATGCAATATTGTTGTGAATAAAAATGAGACTAAATGTACTTTACAAAATAAAAACATACTAAAATGTCTCTTCATTTTAGATTGACCAAAATGAAGACGAAACAGAAATGTTATATATTATTTCGTCTCGTTGGGTGCCGTTATTATTATTATTATTTTGCAGTATTTCTGTTTCCTGTGTCTCACTTAAAGCGGCTGCATCAGAGTCGCACTATGAGCATGAGTAATCACTTCTATAACAGCCTCACTCCGCGGCATTATTTGAAGATGACAACAACAAAGTACCGATGGCTGGGGTTACGTCTTTGGGAAGAAAATGTGTACGTGTGTACTTCTAACATGTTTAGCTGGTAAAATAAATGTTGTAAATTCAAATCAGAGCGTCTTCCGTGTGTCTGGAATGGATGTATTCTTGAGTCTATGGTAACAATAATATAATAAGATAACCTTGTTTTGAAATGGGTTTGGATAAAGAACATTTTTGTTTCGTCTATGCTACTAGTATTTATACTATATTGACTAGGTTAAATGAACTTTACATTACTAAAAAGAGACTAAAATACAATTTCATTGACTAAAACTAGATGAAAATGTCACATCTGGCGTTTAAATCGACTAAAACTAGACAGAAAATAGTCATGGATAATTCTGACTAAAATAAGACTAAAATGCTCAGACTTTTATTTGACTAAAACTTGACTAGACTAAAAAGAGTATGAATGTGACTAAAACTAATAAAAACTAAAATGACAGCTTCACACAAAGACTAGACTAAAACTAAAATTAAAACAGGCCGCCAAAAACAACACTAGTTCCACACTGAAAGCATGAAGGCTGTCTTTATAGATGCTATAGTGAATTTCGAGTTTCGTCTTTCGCCACATCCGCTCAGCTTTTCTACATTGTCTTTTCATACTCTGAACTGCTGTTGAATTTCTCCAAAATGATTTTTGTCTGCCAGTCTTCTTGCTGACCTTTATCGGAGCAATATCATCAATAACATTCTTAACTTTTAAGTTAAATGAATCTAGGAGAAGATCAACAGAGTCTGCAGAAATGCTTGGTGTTAAAGATATTGCCTTCATAAATAGCGCACTAGTGTTCTCATTGATGCATCTCTTTCTGACAGAGACAGATCTAGATTCAGTGGTGACAGAGATCAATATATCAAAGAAAATACAGAAGTGATCAGACAGTGCTACATCCTTAATAACAATGGGTGAAATGTTTAGACCTCTACTGATGAGTAAATCTAGAGTGTGTCCACAAGATAGATAGATAGATAGATAGATAGATAGATAGATAGATACGACCAATGATGCGAAAAAGTCCTCTCTTACAGTCAGATGCATCATTGCACACAAAAAAAAAAAAAAAAAAAAAATGATATATATATATATATAGACGTTGCTACAGTTCTTCTGGATTCAGTCTATCTCAGTTTGTTCTGTTTCTTCATGTCATTCCAGACGGACTGGATGATGATCAGATCAGATCTCTGTGTGGAGCACTGGCTGTTTCAGACTCCTTGTGCAAACAAAAATCTACCTGGATTATTACAAGTAATGGCAAAAATAATGTTTGGAAATGTAAACTGTTATTTCCTGCTGACACACTACAGAAAAAGATAGAAATAACTGACTTAAAACCATTTTTTGTTGGTGAAAATACTTGTGGCCTAAGACTTTTGCACAGTACTGTGTATATATATATATATATATATATGAATTCACTCTTCTGATGCGTGGAAGAGCATCTACTCAGAATCCTCCAAATCTTCAACAACGGAGCGCTCATGTTTTAGAAGACTTTGATAAAGTTTCTCTTTTAGTTTATGTGTTGTCAGGAAGGACAGAAGCTTTCTCATTTGTTTATGTGGTGTTTTTAAATTTAAGATGGCTCCATATTTTTCATCACCAATCAGAGATTTCATGTCATCTGCAATGGGCTCCACCAGTGAGACTCTTCTGATCAACTCTGTCCTGTGCTTCTTCACAAACTCAGCACCTGGATGAAAAATGTTTTTTTGTTTGTTTGTTTGTTTGTTTTCATCTTTATGAAAAGGCACTGAACTGAACTTTATAAAGAATCTGCATAGAAACAACCTGATCTATTTCCATAAATTATATTTAAATTTACCATTTTTGCATCTTTCTTGTTTCTGTGCTGTGTCAGTGTCTGCAGACGGATGACCTGAGTAAAGATAATATATATATATATATATATATATATATATATATATATATATATAATAATTAAAAGTAAAGTCCAGGCTTCTGGAATTACATTAGGCTGCACATTCATAAACTGCATATCGAAATGTATATGTACTCAGAAATACAGCATATATTACTCAGAAATACAGCAGTTTTACCCAAATTCTAGGAAAGCCTTTAATTTATCCTTCATCAGGAAAGCAACACCAGAATACCCCACGATCTCAGATCAGACGAGAGTGCAATGTTTTAAACAAGATAGCAGACGGTGCATTGAAGTTTAAGTAAAACATAAATTACATAGAGTGCATTGGTGGCTCAATACACAATAATAATATATTGTATTGAATATTACAGAACATTTACTGGTCACTGAATAAAATTTTCATTGTGACTTACTTGTTGAAGAAGTCATCTGCCTCCAGTCAGCTGAAATGAGGCCAAAAAATAACTATTATTTAACTGTATTAAATGTTATTCAAATTGCAGCACAACAGTAAAAGATTTGCTTGAATTTATAGCATGTACAGTATATGTGTATTCTGCCCTACAAAGGCAAAATACATTAACTTGCTAGAGTGTGAAACTGAGAAAAATGACTTTAATTTTTTTTTTTACTTGTCCAGCCAAATTAATTATGGGTAGGACACTGGAAATTTGACAATTAGATGTTTTAGTAATGAAAATTATGTACATTAAAAAATTTTGAGCTCAAACTTGATTTTTACCACTATTTTGAAGTTAATGTACTCTGCCTTTGCATTATCTGCAAAAAGTGAGATGTCACACCAAGGCAAAAGTTCCACATTATCACTATTTTGTTGCTGATCACCATTTACAAAATCGTTATAGTAATACCTGAATAAAGTCTAGTTATCATGGGCGATATCATCTCATATAGGCTATTGCATATAATGTGACTGTATTAATTTTAGAATTACGACACACTGTCCCCTTGTGGCACTAGCAGTGTGGTAATAAACAGATTAAATTTTAAACATGTGAGTGGATACTGTTTTGCAACCAATTTATTTGCTATCAGTACCGTTTCTAGGCATAGGCGAGCTAGGCGGTCGCCTAGGGCGCCACCAGCTGAAGGGGCGCCAATGATAGCACGTACTGGCACTACATTTTAGCAGGGTTGTGATAAAGAGTGTGCTACTTTCAGATCACTCTGAAATATGATTGCCGCCCCCACTGGATCCCCAACATCATTGGGCTAGAGTACTGTCAATCTGACGATGCCTGTATGCCATTGGATCAGAGCGCTGTCAATTGCTGCCTGATTCTTGCATGCTTGCATTTGGAGCGCTCATCAACGCCAGTAGATCAATGGGCTCTGTAGTGCAGTGTGGGGATTTCGCAGGCGTCAAGATTGTCAGCTTATTACTATTTTCTCAATAGCAGTAAAATAATGCTAGACATAGCATAATTGCTTATATTGACTTGAATGAAATAGTCTAACCTAAAAGAACGACTTGTGGATTAACATGAATGCCAGCAAGCAGGGATGCTCAGAAATACATGTGGATTAAACATCTCCGACGACTTTCAGCACCACGGATTGATTTTATCGGTTTACAAGAAAAGGTAGGATATGGATTTAATTGTGAACTGTTAGGCCAGCCAGTCCGATCTCACAGCAATTCGTACATATTTTACAAGGTGGCTAATTCTGATTTTATGATTGATCATGCTACATGCCACATTATTCGAGTCCCTTACGCATCCAACCAGTGACAGCCTGGTGGAAAATAACTACAAACTGAGGAAAAAAAAACTTTTAAGTTCTTCTGATTATGTGTGCACTGCCAAGGTGTCTAGTCTTTACAGTGCACTGTTATATGGAGCTGTTTGGTAGATCGCGATCTAATTCGTTTGTCTGCACCGTAATTAAAATGCGGCAGACTTTAATGGACAGTAAAAAAAGGCAGAACACCATATAACTCCAAGCTGTAACCGTAACTTCATTTTGACACGCGGGTAAACGCAGACAGAACGCCGTAACTCAATTTGAGCATCCAAACAAAGCGAAAGAGCCGTAACTGGTGTTATACGATGTTCTGCCTTGGTTTCTCCGGGGCTTTTGAAGTTACGGTTGAGACGACCCATTATTTTCTCGGAAAAACAAATAAATTGACTCAAGATACTAATGTACATGATAAAGGATGTCTTGAATGTCCCAAAAATATCAATAACTCATTTTTGACAAAAAACAAAGTTACGGTCTTTTGCCTTTGCACGGCAGTATTCATGTTTATAGCATGTGCGGATCTGTATGATTCATGATAGTGTACTGCCACTTACATACTGAACTGTTTATGTTGAATTCATCTGAAAGAACACAGACAGAATAAATAAATAATATATAAAAGATAAATATCTGATCTGCAGAGAGTTTTGCAAGTTCTTGTGTGTTGTTTACCTGATTCTATATTAACATCCCATATTTTTTTGTCCTCTTTTGTCATTATATAGAGTTCAAGACGTTCCTTCTCATCTTGAATGTATAAATCAAAGAAGTTGGTCTTGCAGGGTGTCAGTGTTAAACTCTGGTAAGAAGTGAAATATTTTAGAAAGAGACCGCATGTAAGTCTGGATTATTTTCTAGCCAAAAAAATAAAAATAAAAACGTGTGCAGGCAAACTTTTGCAAGTACCTGAGGTTTGATTTTGGATTCACAAGATGTCTTCAGGGTATAACTGTCTTCGATTTTAAGGGGTTGATCTGGAGTTGGTTTTACGATCTCCATGTTGTTTTTCTCCTTCTCCTCCACATCCTAACAGAGACAGAATTAGTCAGAATTAAACATGTACTTACAGAAGTAGTGTTACACTTGCTTTATACAAGTGTAAAAAGATAAATCTGCTAATATTGTCAATACAATTTGTTATATTCCAAGTCCTCTGAATCAGAGGTGGACAGTAATTAAGTACACTTTTTGAGTGCCTGTTCTTTACTTGAGTATTATTTTTTTTCAGGAAACTTATGACTTTAACTTTACTGCATTCAAAAGACAGATATTGTACTTTTCACTCCACTATATTTCTATCAAGGTCCTCGAAGTAGAAAGTCGTTACTATGTAGCAGCTTTGAACGTCAGTGGGTGATTTTCTTTTCTTCTCTAAAACGCGACTTTCTTTTTTTCAGACAGTTTATCAGTAATAACTCTTGTAGGGTTACATGAAGTGGTTTCCCAGCATTTTTGAACACTGACCATTTCCAAATACGATATTTATTTACAACAATTCAATAATATTGTGGTAATATATAAGACATAAAGCATTGCAAGTATTACATACAACAATATTAATATGTGCATTGACATAAAAAGGGAAATTTACTTTTGGTACTTAAGTACTTCTGAAAGCTTCTGTACTTAAGTAAAAAATCTGTCTTTACAACTTTCATTGGTAATGGAGTAATATTTGAGCAGCAGTATGTGTACTTTCACTCGAGTAATAGAGTTGTGTACTTTGTCCACCTCTGCTCTGAAGCCATACAACATCTTTTAAATCTCAAATACTGAAACTTGTTGAGTGGTATAACTTATAATCATAGAGGTTCATACATGTATAAACATGCCAGATTTATTTGTTTATTTATTTATTTATGTAAGCTTTGAAAGTTAATGTATGGCTTCAAAAGACTTTGGAATATTACATCATTCTTGTCTTGCTTGCTTTTGTTGTGTAGAAAAGAGCAGCCTGATGTGAAGTATAATGGAACAATTTTTATTAGCCCTTCAGAAGAGTTTGGTTATTGTCACTTTTGAATAAAATATCTAATAAATGACTGATTATGTTCTACAGTTGTAAGTAAATAAATGTCAGAATACATGGTCTCTCATAAAGCTTATCATTAGATTTACCTTCTTAAGTTTTTGATCCTTTAAAATCAGGTACACATGAAGGTTGAGGGGAGTTGTTCTGTTGCGATAAATCAAAGTTTCACAGTGAAACTTCATGGTGAGGTACTGACGTGCATTTGCAATAATTGCCAAGAATGAGAAGGTGGGATTGAGAAGCTTGGCATGGAATCTGCTTAATTCACAGCTTTCCACTGAAACAACACCATCCTTCACATGAACAGCTTTCACTGCATCATCCGAGGAAGATTCAGAATCTATGGACAGTAAAGCAGTTTAAGTTACATATTCTTCAAGAACGAGAGCTCATTGGTCTGGCTTAAATAGTTTACACCAGAGGTCTTCAACCCTGTTCCTGGGGACCCACTATCCTGAAGAGTTTAGCTACAACCCTTATAAAACACACCTGAAGCGGCCAATCAAGCTCCTGAAGACTGCTTGAAAATTGCAGGCAGGTGTGCTGAAGCTGGTTGGAAATAAACTTTCCAGGAGAGTGGGTCCCCAGGAGCAGGGTTGAAGACCTCTGGTTTACACGAATGGAGAGAACATGCTGAAATGACTGGATGTGCCTTACCTACACAGATGAAGTGAGGTAGCTGAATTTCCTCCAGTGTGCCAGAGGTTACAGTGATGTCCATCAAAGGTCCACATGGCTTGTAGTTCTTCAAAATATCTTTACTGAGTGATTTCCAGTCAACAAACTGATACTCCAAACTAACATCACTGCCAGACCGCCAGCGGAGGCCAGTCTCTGAACATTCATGTTTCCCTTCAGAGGAGCTGACACTGAAAACCCAAATATATCACCGATAAAGATGCTCTCATATATATATATATATATATATATATATATATATATATATATATATATAACATTTATGAGGTGCCAAAAAGGAAATAATTATATAAAAATCTGAATATATAGATGTAAATCTGAATATATAAATGTAAATTGTGAGTATATAGTTATAAGCCTGAATATATTATGTCTGAATATATAGAACTAAATCTGAATAGATAAATGTAAATTGTGAATATATAAATGCAAATCTGAATATATAAATGTAAATTGTGAATATATAAATGTAAATCTGAATATATACTTAAGTCTGAATATATAGTTATAAGTCTGAATATATAGAAGTAAATCTGAATATATAGTTATAATTCTGAATATATAAATGTAAATCTGAATATATAGTTATAATTCTGAATATATAAATGTAAATCTGAATATATACTCATAAATCTGAATATATAGTTTTAATTCTGAATATATAAAGGTAAATCAGAATATATAAATGTAAATTGTGAATATAGACGTAAATCTGAATATATAGTTATAAATCTGAATATATAGAAGTAAATCTGAATATATAAATGTAAATTGTGAATATATAGACGTAAATCTGAATATATAGTTATAATTCTGAATATATAAATGTAAATTGTGAATATATAAAAGTAAATCTTAATATATAAAGGTAAATCTGAATATATACTTATATGTTTGAATATATAAATGTAAATCTGAATATATAGTTATAAGTCTGAATATATAGAAGCAAATCTGAATATATTTTCACAGTTGTTATTGCTGTTCATCGTAACCTATTGACCCTGTAACTAGAGTATTTTAATTTAGTAGAACAGCTAGAATAAGCAAATTTATATCAGTTTAACTGAGAACTAGTGAATTAGAATCAAAACAAATCTGAAAATCAGTGTCAGTTTCAAGCCCTATTAATTTTTCATACAAATGTAGAGCGATTGTTATAAACTGTACACAACTGTCTCATAGGTTGTTTATATACAGAAAAATAGTAAGAATCTATTTCCTAGATATGCTATTGTTTTCATTTGTAATCAAGATTTTCCTCATTTCCTTGTATATTAAATCTCATTTTGCTTGTAAGGACTGTAGCTTGTAGCTGTTGTGCATGCTATTGAAACAATCAATAACTCCAGCTTACTTCCAGGTGTGCGATTAGGCTACTACAACTGTGACACTTGCGCTGATGCATCAAAGGCCATTCAGAGCACTGAGCAGCTTCTCGCTGTGAATGGCACACTGCCTGTCCAATGTGAGATGCTTGAAAGGCCTAAATCTATATATTGACAATTTACATTTATATATTCAGATTTATAACTATATATTCAGATTTATTTCTATATATTCAGACTTATAACTATATATTCAGATTTACATTTATATATTCAGGCTTATAACTATATATTCAGGTTTATTTCTATATATTCAGGCTTATAACTATATATTCAGGTTTACTTCTATATATTCAGACTTATAACTATATATTCAGATTTACATTTATATATTTAGGCTTATAACTATATATTCAGACTTATAACTATATATTCAGATTTACTTCTATATATTCAGACTTATAACTATATATTCAGATTTACTTCTATATATTCACATTTACATTTATATATTCAGATATTTATATAATTATTTCCTGTTTGGCACATCATATCAGTATATATATATATATATATATATATATATATATATATATATATATATATATACATATACATATGTTACAAGTATGTTATATTTCATAAATATTTCTCCCTCTACCTGTACTTGATATTTGCATCTTTTGTGACCTCTGAAGGTATTTTAACTTCCCATTCAGAATCATCCTGAGAGGAAGAAAACATAATCATCACTGAAGTACAGAAAAAGCTTAGTTTCAATAGAATTTTTAAACCGTTATCTGTCAAAAAATCAACAAATATTCTGATTCTTCCAATTTTAAGCAACGTTTAGCAAGGTGGGAGAAATTAAATGTATTCATGAGCCATATAAAACCACTGATAATGACAACAAGTGAAGCTAAACACATATAGGCTACAGGGTGGCAATAAACAGGTGTTGTGACAGGATTAATGAAGCAGATTCTCTTCACTCACCTCTAATGCAGCGCAGGTCTCACAACCTGATTAAACATTAACAAACAAAACCAGTCAGCAAACAACCATCACAAAGAACAGTGTCAACACTAAACATCAGTCTCATCAATCGCTTACGATAATCAAATCTTTGAATAAACAATGTAAAACAAATAAATTATTCATATTTTTCAAGTAGCTTCCCCATATTCCCGCCTTTTTTGGAGTGTCTTTTTACAAGTGCAAATAGTCCGCCTTGTTGGCAAGGGCTATTTACACTAACTCCGCCCACCAATGTGTGATTGGGCTAGTCAACACTACAAAAGATGGCTGTCAAACGTCAGTTCCAGCGGTGTAGAACGGTAAAGCAAGTACCACAGTTTTTTGACACGATCTACCAGGGTTCAAACCTGCCTTTGCCAAACCTTATTTCCTCCATTTTCAAATCTCATATGACATCGGAAAGGCATTTATTTTCAATAGAAAATAAGGAAATAATCAAAAAGTTGATCTTAATGTATCAGGTAGGGTTAGGATAGGTGTACAGAGGGCTTCATTGTCCCAATAAGGTGGCATACATTTAATAATTTAAAATGTTAATTTACACTCAATACTTTTTTATTGAATATTGTTTTATAATGTACTACAATACTGAGGTGCAGATAATTGCCATTATTTGCATTAAGTAGTATAAATAGCAGAAAATCCTGCTATGTTAATAGTGTAAATAGCATCCATTGCTAAGAAAATATCCTATTTGCACTTAGTGTTAAGATGCTCTATCGCTATTTATACTTAGTGCAACTAGCTGCTGCGTTTTGGTTTTTTTTTCGTTTTTTTTTCAGATCAGTTCTGACCAGAAGCCTACCTTTTGTATCAATGCCCATTTTGTTGTAAGCGGTCCTTAATTTATAAAACATCTGCTCCTGGATCAGTTCCTGCATCACGGGACATGCTTTGTGATGCATTTTGAGGTATTTCATAGATTGCATTATTTTATGATCATACTGAATTACATCTGGAAGAAGAATACAAGAGCAAGATCATTTATAGATCAACTGTCAAACTCATTTTAGGTTGAGGACCAGGCAAGAATTATCTTTAATTAAACCTTAATTTGCTCACAATTGCATTAATATTAACCATACAAATTGCAATAGAATTTACAAGAGAGCTCAGATAACTTTTTTTTTTTTTTTTTTTTTTTTTCAAAGATGATAGGGGTGTTCAATAATGTCAATGTTTTGGAGCTAGTATCTTGGTTAGTTTAAACATGTCATGGATAAATAATTATGAAATGAAAACAGTTGGTAGGTGTCGGGAAATCCCATCTTAATGAGTTATTCATTCAAAAGATTTGTTCAAAATGGCCGATTCATTTAGAAACAAAGTGTGCTGTCTTTATGAATGGGCCATTGAATTATTAACAACTCAGCATGTGTGAATGTTTTATTTTAAATTTTATATTACTGTTCAAATCATATTTCATAATCAAATCATATTCAAATCATATTATTATTCATCTTCTTTCTGAACTAGATCATTTATGTTTTTTTTTGTTTTTTTTACTGAATTTTCATGGTTCATTATTTTCACCAAACATCAAAACTGCTTAACTTACCAAATGAAATGCTTTTCTTTTCAGTATCAAACAGAACTCTGGGTGTGCCTGAAACACACAAATATTAATCAGTTAGTAATCTATATTAGGTTACTAATGTACTCTGACTAGTTTAGGAACCTTTAGGAATCCCTGCATTAACATGAAAACAGCAATGACATTACACGCTCGAAATCTATAAGGTTTGAAATATTTTGGTCCACATTTCCAGAGCCGACAGATTTTGAGGGTCGCTCTGGATATGATGACGTCACAGTGTTTCACAGTATATCAGAAGTGTTTAATAACCTGCATAATTGTTTATTCCATACATTGTCTCGACACTAATTGCTTAAGAGGTGATTTTCCCCCCAAATGCAGAAGCAATTTATTTAAATGCTTTTTACATGTCCGTCCTATAGTCAAAGCTAAATGGGTTTCCGTTTAACCAATTGTTCATAATTTGGCATTTTCTGAAGTAATTTATATTAGGAATATAATCAGGAGACTTACTGCTGACACAACACGGCTGGACAAGATCTGAATCATTTTCTAGAACTTGGATTATTTTCTTTATCATTTCTGTTCCTGATTCTAAAGTAGTGAGAATAGAGGAGACATTGAATGACTGATCTTCAGGTTCCATGAGAAGCTCTCTGAGTTCTGTTGCTGCAGCCTTCAGCCTCCTTTTTTGGCCTTTTTTGCTTGATTTGAACAAGAGAGAAATCAAAACCTTCACAGACACAGAGGGTTGACAAATAACAGTGAAATTCAGATGCATTCTACAATATTTCATTGATTTGTTACCTTTTTGGTTGTATGTCATAAAGACGACACAGCTCCTGTATTTGTTCTTCATATTCATTCAAAAGTTGTTCCAATTCTTTACAGCTTTTGATTTCTTGACATAAATATAAGCAGAAAAAAAAAACAAAAACTTTTCATTCTAATCAAAAACATTTCAAATGGTCAATAAACATTAAGACTCCATGTTTTTTCTTCCGTGGCCCACATATAATTTCAGTTTAGTGAATCTAGCGAATATTCAGTAAATTCATCCACCGAATATTAGTTTGCCTCAGTTCTTGAAAATAAATTAAAGCAAATATACTCACTGTGAACCAACAAGTGTATTCCATGACAAAGATGTTATCAGTCACTCAGTATGTACGGTGTCACGTTGTGTCTGGTGTGGACACCCAGATTACTTGTCGCTGGAATCTTGTCACGTCACGTGTAGTTAGGACATGGTGTTAGCCGAAAAAGCGTAACGGCTAAAGCTAACGCTTCCGGTCTGCCAGTACGTGGGAAAGGAGACCAGAGGGCGTATTTTTTGAGTGGATGTCAATGGAGGAGAGGCTTCACTATGCTGAATAAACAGCTTTTTAGAGGAAATGGCTTATCATTTAATGAATCGACAGCCTATCTGCTAATCTTCAACATGTTTTACACTAAACAATACTTTTAGATTGAACTATTTTTAGAGTTTACCATGAAAAAAATGCTGTTTTATAAGAGAAGTCACTGACTTTTTGCGACAGGTGGGATTTAGCTTACGACACTTCTCATTCATTTCTATGTGATCCGTAAAGGGCGATCGAGTGGCGCACAACTCTGACTGAAATTCAATTATGTCAAGGCTGTAATGTGATTGGTTATTAAGGGACACATTATCCAAGTAATCCGTTATGCTTTCTCCAATAGTAAGTAATACAGAGCCTCTCATCTCCCTATAGTAAAACAATCTCTGGGGGGAGAGCTGAGCTCTCCTGCCACCTTTGTTAAAATAAATTATCCAATCAGCATCGAGTGTTCACTTTCAGCGCTGAGGAGTTTTGAGAAAAGAAACCTCGCAAGGGAGGCTAGCCTCCCTTCTGATATATCAACGAATCATCATAGAGACGTAAATTATGTGATATTAGTTTGAACATCTCCCACTGAGTTGATACTGTACCAAGTATGATGAATAGCGATACTGAATATTTGATCGCCAACAGATTTACCAAGCTGTCATTCAAACAGTATACAAATTAAAGGGGTCATATGATGCTTTTTTAAAGATCATTATTTTGTGTGTTTGGTGTAACAGAATATGTTGACATGCTTTAATGTTCAAGAAACACATTATTTTTTAAATACTGTACATTATTGTAGGTCCTCTATGCCCCGCTTCTCTCAAATAATTTTCTATAAAGTCCCTTCTTCCAACAAGCACAGTCTGCTCTGACTGGCCAACTGGCATAGTGCATTGTGATTGGCCGAACACCGTAAGCACGGATCGGAAATGTAATGCCCCTTTCCATAATCGCGAGCTTTGGCTTTCAAAATAAATGTAAAGACAGTAAATAATGTCCTTAGTTTTACCATCAGTTCAAGCTCAAAAGGGGAACAGAGTCGCGTGACAGACACAGTGATGATGATGCTCGTATGTATTTGCACATAAGCCACGGTTGTGTGATCATTTCTCCCTCTCTCACACACGCGAGCACACACACACACACACACACACACACACACACACACACGAGCACACACAAAAACGCCACATTTGAACAGTCAATAGCAAATACTTAAACTAATAACAAAACATACTTGCAGTCACTGATTCAGAAGAGCCAGATTGTCATAGCAAAGTCAGAATTACCTCCTGGGTTAATGAAACGGTCATCCATATTCTGTTGAATCTACTTCCAGAAGGCCAAATAAAGTGATTTTGCTTTCGCATGGAAACACAGCGTCTCCCTGACATGGCTGCTTCAACACTACTGCGGTTACTGAAACCACACCTTCTTTCTTTGTGTGAACATTTGGGCGGCATTACACAAGTATTTCCACATCGTGACGTAGACGTGTGGGGGCGTGTGTGAACGAGCCGTTTTAGGGGGGTGTGGACAAGTCTTAACTTTGATAAAGAATATCTCTTTGGTTTTGAGACTTTAGTCTTTGCAACTTCAGGGATCTTATCTATGCACAATCAGCTTGTAACACTCCAAAGAGAAAGCAAAACTTGAAATCACATCATATGACCCCTTTAAAAATAAAGGGAGAACATGCTTACTGGATATAGGCTACAGTAGTTGTGGCTTAAAGGGGTCATATGATGTGATTTCAAGTTTTGCTTTCTCTTTGGAGTGCTACAAGCTGATTGTGCATAGGAAAATTTAAAGTAGTGTGAACAATTTGTGAAAAGTTTTATGCTGTAAATCGGAAAATATTTTTTATATACTGTAACATTTTTGTGAAAATTTTGTGAAATGTTTTGCAACAAATGGAGAAATGTTTATATTTTGTTAAAATATTTTTGAAATCTTTATTGTAAACTGAAAATATGTATTTACACACACACACACACACACACACACAAATAAAACAAAAAAAACAGTATTTGAAACAAGTATTTGATCATTAAAATTACTGATATTATATTGATGCCTTTTCGGTTCAGTTTTTGAATGCACTTATTGTTCAATAGGAAAAATAACTTTAATAGTTCTGGAAGGAACACATTTGGCACAGTTAAAGTGCCTTATCATGGTGGTGGTACCTTCATTTGTACCTTTGATGAAGATCCAATATTGTACCAGCAGGTTTTTTTTAAGTAACCAGACATAAATCCAAGATGGCTGACTAAGTCGCTTGGGAGCGTTGTGTGTTTTGAGTTGTCTGAGTTAACTTATTGTTTGTGATTAATTTGTGACTGAAGATTTCAGATTATTTCTACAAATTGCTGGATAAAAGCGAAAGCAAAAACATTTTTGACCGCTTTTGCGGTTTTATGAGGATTTGGATTACCTTACCTGGATGGACCATGGAAGCTATCGGTGGAGCTGTTTGTAGAAGTGCTGTGTAGCCTTCTATGTGAAGGAAAGTGCTTCTTTTTGCCTTTGGTGGGGCTTTAAGTTTTATTTTCTGTTTTAGACCCTACTGGTCTTGATTTTATTAATTTATTGTTTCCATAGCACCGTTTTACTGTGTCGATATTCCTGTTTTCATCTGACGTCAAGTGCCGCTTTCATCAGTCCCAACCTCCCAGGAGGGCGAATAATTGGAGTGGATTTCAAACGAAGCGGATTTGGATTTCACTACTGCACTCGCCTATTTACTATGGAGGGTATTATTGGAACATTTGGAGAAAAGACGAAGGGGTTGACTCGAATGCTGTGTTTTTTTTGTGGTGCTGTGTCTATCTAACCATTATAATAATGAAGGTGATTTTCTCGGGTATGACAATCCCCATCTGACTGCACTCTTGATCACAGCACATCGAGGAACGTCTGCATCTGGCTTTGCACTAGAGGTACCGTGTGTCAGACTGTCTTCTATGTTCCAGTCCTGTTTTTACATCACACACTTAGTCCGTTTGTCTAGTATTATGGCTCTCCAAGATAATTTTACACCACAGCAAATGCCCATTGGAATTTTAAAATAGTAGAGACAGTTTCTAATGATTATAATATGAAATCATTTAGGCAAAGGTGCTTGATTGTTTTATTACTTTTGATCTTGGGAAAAGTTTAACCTAATCCAGGACCAGTTTCTGCCTCTGCCCCAAGCTTTGAAACACCTGTGGATTTTAAATCAAGGTTCGGACTTGGTTTTATTCATTTAAATGTTCGGAGTTTAATCACTAAGATGGATATGGTTCGTATTTCTGGGCACAGTCAACTGATGTGATGTGATTGTCCCGACTGAAACTTGGCTGAACAAATCTGTTTTAGGACAAGTGATATTCAGGCCAATGGTTATAATGTATACAGGACTGACCGACTAAAAATGGGTGGGGGTAGCAATCTTTATTAAAAATAGCTCATGTTAAACATTCTTTCTAAATCGGTGAGTAAACAGTTTGAATTTTAGCTCTTGATCTTGAGGTTCTCAAAACATCTCAGCATAATGGTTGTTGGCTGCTATAGGACTCCATCTGCTGATAGTAGTGCTCTTCCTTCTTTTTATTCCAGCTTCTTTCAGATCTTGATGCTAAAGAATTAGTGTTCTGGTGACTTAAATTGTCTGGTTGCACTCACCAACTGATGCATTTAAAAGCTACTGTGATGCATTAAATCTTTTTCAGATTGTTGATAGTCCTACTAGACCGAATTTAAAATGTCCAGAAAAATCATCTCTAATTGATTTAATTTTAACAAACGTTCTGCACAAGTATTCAACTGCATCTGTATTTGTGAATGACATCAGTGACCACTGTGTCATCGCAACGGAAATACAAAAATACAAAAATTCCAAAATTCCAAAATTCAAACCATGCGTTATAACAAAATGTGATATGAAACATTTCTCAGAACAAGGGTTTCTACATGATTTGAATAACTTGGAGTGGGAACAAATTAGTAGTAGTAGTAGTAGCCCTTTATTGTCACTAGTCACAAGTACCAGCGAAATTAGCCATCAACCTGTCCATACATACACAACATACATACAATATGACAAGGGGGGTAGACAGGACAGGAAGACAGGGAACTGAAGAAAAATACAGCATAACATGAAGAAGGGGAGGAGAAAAAAATAACCCCCAGACTATGCTCCTTGGGGAGTACAGTGTGAGAACAGGAAAAACACCTCAGCAACAAAAGCACATAATACAACATAGACACACGACTTTGCAACAGAGGAGGTAATCCAGCTCCGGCAGACGGCCATCCGGTCCTGCAGCCATGCGGCGCTGGTCAGACCCGCTTGTCAGGCTGGCGGTACAAAGCGACGGAGGCGATGGATCGGGGTTGGGGAGGTTAGTCTGTGGAATGGGGGAGGAACGCAAGAGCGTCTCACTGCAGTGCTCTTCCCGGGGTTTGTTTTTTCCAACAGCGGCCTTGGCCAAGGCCAGTGCTGGTTGAGGGGAGCCAAAGAAGATAAGATTGCAAATGTTTGGTCTTGGGGCGAGTAGCCGCATTCCAAATTCACGGCTACTCTGTTTGTCCATTCTGGTCTCTGAAACCATCAATTTTCCTTTGCAAAGCCGTGAGCTTCTCCGTGATGGAATCCATATTGCGGTTAATAGTCTCAGTCTCAATGCTGACCGCTCTGCCCACTGCTTCAATCAAAACGGGCAGCCTTGTGAGGCTTTGGACAGCTGTTCCCGTTTTCTGAATTCTTCGATAACCCAGGGCAAAGCCTAATCCAATCAGCAGAAGACCTGTTATCATGGTTCCGAATAGGTAGATATCTTCAATGTCCTCCACGGAAAGAGCCGCCAGACACACGACCCGCCACCTCTCCCACGCGTCCATCGTGTAGCCAGCTGCGAACGTTCCGGCAGGGCAGTCAGGTTCCCCCGAACCCAAGCTTCTCGTCGAGAAGATGGTGTCAATTGCGTTGAGAGACCAGTTGATCAAATCCATGATTTTTCAGTTTGGAGAGCAGTGCAGAGAGAGTCTCTCAAGTATTAGACAATAGACGAGACGAGAGAGCAAGCAGGGAAGGTAATGGGGAGGAGAGGGAGAGAAAAATGATGCGTCCGCCTCCGTTGAGAGCACAAGAAGAAATGCTATTTAATAATTAATTTATTAATTTATTAATTTAATTCCTGACCTTGAAATAGCCTGGGAATTCTTTTATAATATTTTTTCTGGTTTAGTTGATAAACATGCCCCCCTTAAAAGCTACAGGGTGAAGGGCAGGGACAATGCATGGTTTTCTCCTCTTTTATCAAATATGCTTCATGAGCGCAACTTGGTATGGGCGAAAGCTAGAAAAACTGATTTACATTCAGATTGGCTAGATTTTAGACGACTACGTAACGCATGCACGGTTGCAGTCAGAAAAGCTAAAGCTGAGCATTTCCTTATACAAACTTCAAATAATCTAAATAATTCATCAAAATTTTGGAAAACTGTTAAATCATTAACTGAAAATAATAAAGGTATAGAACTTCCATCATGTATTATGAAAGGCTCTCATGCAGTCATTGATAAAGAAAAAATGCTTAATTGTTTCTATGTACACTTTATAGCTTCTGGCTTTTTGTTTGATTCAATTAATGGTGCTCATGCAAACTCTTCAGCTGTTCAGTCAGAGAATTTTGTGACTAGTCAGTCATTCCGTTTTTCACCAATTGCAATTTCTGAGGCCTTAAATCTTTAGATGTTTCAAAATCGTCCAGTCCTGATAAATTGGACCCTTATTTTTTAAAGCTAGCAGCTGATTTTAATGCCCCACCTCTGACTCATATCTTTCTCTTGTTTTAAATGAAATTCCACTTATATGGAAATCAGCATTTGTTCTTCCCCTGTTTAAAGGTGGCGATCCTACACACCCAAATAATTACCGGCCCATTTCCAAGCTGTCTGTCCTGGCCAAAGTCCTCAAAACATTTGTCAACAATCAAGTGAAGGGCTTTCTTTCTGTTAATAATATACTGTCTAATTTTCAATCTAGTTTTATAAAACAACATAGCACAACTACAGCAGCCTTAAAAATATTAAATGACTTTAGTGAATCTGTTGACAACAAGAAACACTTGTGCAGCCTTATTCATTGATCTATCCAAAGCATTTGATACTGTTTACCATACCTTGCTGATACAATGCCTCATCAGTATCGGATTATCTGAACATGCTATTGGTTGGTTTTATAACTTTGACATCTTTCAAACAGAACTCAACGTCTACAAGC
This sequence comes from Tor tambroides, assembly GCA_021397915.2. Classification (NCBI taxonomy): domain Eukaryota; kingdom Metazoa; phylum Chordata; class Actinopteri; order Cypriniformes; family Cyprinidae; genus Tor; species Tor tambroides. The sequence continues at coordinate 30,028 of JAFVLL020012214.1, read as the reverse complement.
AGATGGTTTTATTTCTTGTTCACTTAATGTAACAAAAGGTGTGCCACAGGGGTCAGTTCTAGGGCCTCTCCTATCTACTATATATATATAAATAATATAAATCAAAATGTTAATAATACAAATTTTCACTATTACACTGATGATACAGTTTATATATAGTTCAGCATCCACACCCAATCTGGCTCTTTCTCAGTTACAGCTTGCTTTTAATGTTCAGCGTAACTTATTTAATCTAAAACTACTTTTAAATGCTGATAAAACAAAATTTATTTTATTTTCTAAATCAATATCAATCCCTTATAATCTTCTATCTATTACTACTTCTCAAAGTTTGGAGATTGAGTTTGTGTCTCAGTATAGGTATCTATTTTAATTGATGATGCTCTCTCCTTTGGCCTTCGTATTCAGCAACTAGTGAGAAGAATTAACATTTAATTCCATTTTAGAATTAAATCCGGCCTTTCCTTTGAGGCAAAAAAGAAGCTTGTTGCTGCCACTTTTATGTCTGTACTGGACTATGGGGATGTTATATATATATATATATATATATGCACGCATCTTCTCAGAGTTTACATGCTATAGACACTGTTTATCATGGTGCACTGAGGTTTATAACAAATCTTAAGACCCTTACTCATCATTGTGAGTTGTATGCCCGGGTTGGATGGTCTGCTTTGTCCATCCGTAGGTTAAAACACTGGCACGTTTTTATTTACAAATCTATCCTGGGTTTACTTCCCTCATATCTTAATACTTATATCTGTAAAAAATCTGTTCGCAGTTATAGCCTTCGGTCCCAGGAATTTTTCTTATTGTCTGTTCCAGTGGTACGTACTGAACTGGGAAAAAAGTCATTTAAATTTGCTGCTCCCTTTGCTTGGAATAATTTGCAAATTAAATTACAGCTTAAGGAGCTGGTGTCACTAGATATTTTTAAAGGGTTTTTAAACAACTTGGAGACAGAAACATTGGGCTGTAGATGTTTTGATTAGTTGTGTATTGATATGCTTGTTTGTGTGCATGTGTGTAATTTATGGATGTTATTTGATGTTATGGATGTTATTTGTTAAATCCACGTGAGCTGTGTTACTGTTAATCTTGGCCAGGATGCTCTTGTAAAAGAGATTTTTAATCTCAATGTGTTTTTCCTGGTAAAATAAAGGTTTTAAAAAAGTACATTTGGTTGCCCCTGGTACAAATTATGTCCTTAAATATACAAACTGGAATTGTACAAATGTGTGTATTTATATTAATGTACAATTCTGTCACATTAAAAGGTACTTCCCCAGTGACAATGGTTTGTACCTTCGTAAGGACAAAATTGTACCTTTTTTTTATTTTTTCTGAGTGTGGTGTGTCAGTGAATCATTTTCAGGACTGCAGATCATGCACTAAGAAAGTAAACAATGATTTTCGTGTTCAGTTTCATGTTGATGTTATTATACACTCACTTGCAGGTTTTGCCATCTTTTCATCAGAGGATCCGGCTGGGTTTGTCAAATTCTTCAGACTGGTGTCACTCAAAGCTGTAAACAATATGTCAAGACATGGAGACTATTCTCAACACTCCAGATACAAAACAACGCTTCAGTGTAAAACACAAAACATTCATAAATAACTTACCTTAATGGCTCATCCTGTGCTTGATTGTCAAGTGTCTTCATCAGTGGCAACTAGATTTTAACATGCAGAACAAGCAAAAGCAAAAGGAAAACTCAACCAGTCTAACCTGTTTAAGTGGCACTGCTTTTGTGATTTCAATCTTCAAGGGATCAAAGGTTCATGGAAATTGTCTATAAGGCCATCTTTTTCTGTCCACATGAGGGCAGTGTGTTACCAGAAACTCAGACAGCATGCAGCTCAACCACAGAGCTTTTCCACACATACAGTACTGGCCAAAACTGATGTCTGTCCGAGGCAATTTTCACTAAAACCCACAAGATAGCATTTGATAATATAGCTAAAATCAGATGCATAGTGATTTATTAAATGCAAGCTTGGTAGGACCACTTGGCCAAACAAGACTTCCGCACAATTTGGTATGTTTCATTGCATCATGACTGATGAAACAATTGAAATGTGGAACGCATACATTAGTTTTACACTTCACAACATGCATACAAAATATTTAATAATAATAATTTAAAAAAATACAATAAAAAAAACGTATTTTAATCTATATTTACAGAGAAAACATTTGTTAAAACCTCTGGTCCCACTTTATATTAAGTGGCCTTAACTACTCTGTACTTACATTTGAATTAATCATTTGGTTTAATGCACTTATTGTGTACATACAAGTTTTTACATTGTACTTATATTTAAAAAAAAATACTAATTTATTTTTAATACTAATAAAGTAATTACATCTGTAAATAATTTCAGTAGTTACATTTATAATTAAACTGTTGACACATCCCTTACACATTAACCCACCCTTAAACCTACCCATACCACCAAACCTGTCCCTAACTTTACCCGTATCCCACCTCAATAACAGCAGAAGTAGGGATGCACGATATTATCGGACGGACAGGTATCGGAATCGGCCGATAATACCTTTAAAAGTAAATATCGGCATCAGCACGATATGAAAAATTATGCAGATATGTCTAACCGATAAGAGGAATACATTAACTCACATGTGTGTGGTACCCACAGAAAGTGTTCATACAATTTGATGAACATTCAGGAATCCCATATATATTCATCTTTTATATGAATAGCAGAGACTTTTATTTTAAAACGGTAAGATCACATATAAGTCCGTCTCCATAGCAACTTCTAACACAAACAGAGGAGCTGGCAGAGAGCAGACGCGACTCCCGTTTATTTTCTTTGTTTCCTGTGTTTACGGGTAAAATTATTTAAGTGTTTGTACAAATAACATAATATTAGTTAAAGGGAAGTGTATATTCTGATATAGTTGAGAGGCATTTTAAAAATCTGACGTGTTAGTGGTTAAAAGTGTTGTGCGTGGCACAGATTCATTCAAGTGATGTTTACATTGTGATATACAGTAATTCTGTAAACTTTCTATTTTTAATCAAACCTGTTGTTATTTATTAATGTAATTCGAGATAAAAATGTTTATTAGTTATGTTTAAAAACATTTAAATACTGAATGGAAAGCTCACTCTGGACCTGCGCTTTGGGAACCTTCTGGTCACGTCATTAGTGACGGTTAACGCAGTCTGTACAGCTGTTATTGTTCGGTTTCATTAGTATCGAAATACTGTTAATGCATTACAATGTTAAACAGGTTTAAGATACATATGTATTCATTATTTATGTAAGTTAATATTACATTTGACTGTCTTGCGGTGTGGAGGATTTGTGCCACGGGTCTCCGGAGGTGGGACCTGCAACAGATTCTTGGGGGCTCGTCCGGGATCGGCTTCACGTGACACAGGGAGGCTGATCCAATCATCTCAGGACCATTTGGACCAGGTGGCGTTGGGCTAGAGGCCAGCGGCTGCTACATCCACAGACAACGAGACAACGAGGCACGTGCCAGACTTTCTCCAATCAGTTTTCATCATCCTAAGTTCGAGGCTGTCACTGACAGAAAATGAAGATTATGACAGAACGCGCAAGGAGGCGGCTGGTGTGGGACATCAAGAGAGATTTAATCAACCTACCTGTTGACGAACTGTACCGCATTGCCAAAGGTATTGGACCAATATCTGAACACAACATAAGTGAATTGGATTTGGAGGACAGTCAGAGGTGTTTTGAACACATTGATGCTTATATGTCTAGTGTAATCTTGTTAGAGACGGATGATAAAGGTATGAGAGAATTATTGACCTTACAAGAAATGGTGACATCAGCTAAACAAAACCACACTGTTTTATGCACATCTGAAAATGTCACAAACAATCATAACACACATACTTCAAATACATTAGTTACTGGCGACACTCACATACCACCATCACACCACACACTTACCTCAGGGGGTGCTGAAGACGGAAGATCCAGCACAGACTCAGATATGCAGAAAATGCTCGCAGAATATGAAGAACTTGGCAGAAGAATCTGACAACACTTGACACTCGCCAGACCCATTGAGCCATCCCTTAGTGCAGCTTCACCACTTACAAACCTGACCAACAGACCACACCGAGCATCAAACAGCAGCACATTTCCAATGGGAGGACTTTCATACATTCAGCCCTGTGAGTTCAAGATACATGGAGATCAGATTGGGGACCACTCGTCGGATATCACATATAACAACATATGCCGACAAATGGATGGTGGCCTCAGAGAAAACTTCTGTGATGGTGATATTATAAGAGGTGTGCTGAGAATCATCAAGCCTGGTATCTTCAAAGATATGTTAATGAATAAGGAGGATATGACAGTAAGTGAGCTAAAAGGGTTCCTACAGGCACATTTGGGTGACCGGAGCAGCACAGAACTATTCCAAGAGTTAATGTGAACTAAACAGAGTGAAAATGAAACTCCTCAACAGTTCCTGTACCGCATTATGGGCCTGAAGCAGAAGATACTTTTTGCAGCAAGACAAGCTGATGCAGACCGAAAATATAATGCTGATACTGTGCAAGATGTGTTTTTACATACAGTGTACCAGGGCCTGGGTCATCGATTCAAAGATATTCGCAGTGAACTGAAGCCCCTGCTTGCCGCTAATAATGTGAATGATGAGGCCATCCTTTGACATGTCACGAAAATCACCAGCGATGAAAATGAGAGGCTGTGATGGCTCGGTCCACCAGGCAGAACGAAACAGTTCACAGCATAAAATAATGAGTATGTTTTGATTCAAAGGTCAGAAGCTATAGCTTACATGAAGTAAAAAAAAAAAAAAAAAAAAATCACAAACATGACACTTGTAAAATTTATATATACTGATTTATTCATTAATGTGTAATATGTTGTATTTTTAAACAAATCATAAGCTCTAAAAGATTTTCAGAATTTAGCTTTAGACCATCTACAAATGTTAAATCTTAAAATAAAATGTTAAGGTTAACGCTGAATCTTTCAGTGGGAACAAATGCAGCGACTGATATATAGTTTATTTATAGTTATTTTCAAAGCTTCAATGTGCTAGCAAAAAAACATCATTATTGTTTATTTAATTCTAACAAATAAGTTCTTGTTAAAAACTAACCAAAACTGAAAATATTTTGCTTATAATTTCTGCACAGGAGAGACTTGGTGTTGTTTCCAAACAAAAGGAGTTGAAAAATGAGTTGAAAAATTTCGGCATATCAGATATCAGCAAAAATCCAATATCGTGCATCTCTAATCAGAAGTGTTATGCAATACAATATGGACACAATAAGTACACTGTACTTATTTTTTTGATGTAAGTACATAGTAGTTATGGCCATTTAATATAAAGTGGGACCAAACCTCTTTTTTTTCATGGAACTTTTTTTTTCAAGTCCAAAGAAATATATTACTTCCATAAATTGTAAACATATGCATTTCTGTTGTTGTGCATGTTATATCATCACATTTCATTGTGAACTTTATCTGAGACCGAGGCAAAGAACTGGCTCACACAGATCTGTAGGTTAGCAAATATATTTTAATATAGAATATAATATTTATATATTCATTTAAGCACAATGACAAAACGGCATCATTTCAGTTTAGCCTAATTTACTCCAAGAGAGAAGCACATCTGTAGGTATATTTCACAAACAGATTTCCAGACTGAGTGTCCATCACTTTGTTGCTGCAACGTAAGACAAAAGAAAGAAAGAAAGAAAGAAAGAAGAAGAAAGTAAAAGAATACTGGAAAGAAATGCTAACGAGCGATATCACTAGACAGGTTTAGTTTAGCTGTCAGAAGAGAAAAACGAGACTCAGACATCAGTCCGATCAGCGAGAACATCAGCGATCTGCAAAGCGGTTTTAAGCTAAAGTGTGCGTGACGACTCAGAAAAGGGAAAAAGACATGCGTGTAAATAAATATTGACCAAAATGCCAAGCAAAAGAAGTCCTTCAGTGAGAGTCCCAAGAGCAACCAAAGTTCAATATATTTCAGCAGCTATTCACAGAGCTTCATCACAGCACCACAGTATCACCAGGTTCACACAGCACTGCATCTCAGCCAAACACATACCTGCACATGACACAACCTCTGGGCTTCCTTATCTGAGCCATAAACAATTCTGCACATTAAAGTCTCTGTTTTAAGCTTCTGAACAACACAAATCAAGTTGGCACTTTGTCTCTTGGCTGAGAAATGTGCTTTAGTCCTCAGTGTAGACGTTAGCTCTAACAGCTCTCTTATGCTAAATGTTGCATGACCACTTTGCATCTTTCAGACTTAATGACTTTCTTTTGCAAATAAAGTATTATCAGCATTGCGTTATTCAACTTTGTTCATTCTGCACTCAGCTGAGCCTTTGAGTTCTGCTGTTGGCACATTCAACTTCTCAACTTTGTGTCAGTTCTTGACTTAGAAACAACTCACCGTGATTCTGGGTTTCCCTTATAATCATTTGGAATGTGATCAAAGATTTTGATTAAGAGTACTATGACATTTGAACTATTTTTAAACTAGTGGCATGTGTGGATGATCTAATGATCATCATTCTACTCACAGGGTAAAAAAAGAAAAATTGTATGTATATATATGTTATTCATTTGCAGTTTGAAAGCTGATGTTTGAATTTTCTGAACAAAAATTTAGTATCTCTAAATTTACAGCTCTTTGCGGAAGCATATGGAACTTTCATAATGTATATAACATTCAAGATATTTGAATGTTTATATGTGACTTTCTATACATATATATTTGTGATTTTTGGGAAATTAAAGATGGTGCTGCAGCAACTAACTGGATAAACTAATAACATTCCCTACATTTTTGTATGACATAGCAAAGAAAGATCAGTGACACCCTCAATTGTTTTGGATTAGCATTCTTCAAGAATATCTTCATCCATGACCTTCAAAGAGGAAGGAAACACTAGGTGTGGGTTGGGCTGAGTTCTGTGTTCAAACTGAGCAATGAACTTGGGTTTGGTTGAAAACTATATAACAAAATGCTCAGTATAACTTTGAAGGTCTTAAAAACAGATAAGCAGTATTAGGAGAATATTTATGAACAACAGAATGTAAAGCCATATCTTGAATACAGAAAATGTCACCTATTTATACAAATAACCACACACAATTTGGGCCAAATGGCTTTCAAATTTCTTCACTTAAAGATTCCATTGCAAAGTTTTTTTGAGCCGTGTTACTTTCTGGGTATGCTGTATGATCAAAGTATTCTAAAGCCCTACAGTCCACTCTCTTAAACCCTACCGTCTTCACCATAAATTAAATCCCTCTTTTCACAATCTCAGTAACAGCATCACACCTTTGTCTTTGTGATAGGTGTTTGGTCACACAAACTGATTCCTCATTTCTCAGCCTCACGTTCTGACGGGGAACTTAAATGAATGATCCTTAAAGGTTTTCTTGCATTTACAGCCAGTGGGCTCTCATACGAACATTTCACAACATGACAAAGGCATGGCAACTACAACACGCTCAAAACGCTCATATTATGACGAGAAGCATTACTAAGAAGGAGAACAAGCATTTGGAACAACACTACAATAAAAAGAAAGATATGAGGAAAAGATACGTAAATGATGCTGTAACGTTATCAAAACAGAAGATTATAGAAAAGGATCTTGAGCCCTCATTAAACCAAGAACAGACCTGATCTGAGCATCACACCCATTTACTGAAGAATGACGCCCTCCACATTTCGTCTGATTAGTAAACACACTTCATTACACCAAAACAAGATACACTTGCATTAAATAAATTAATCAATAATAAAACATGTGTATAAACCCACAACATATTTGTATGTACAACTTAAGAACAAAGCATCAGTCAGAACTTAAGAAAGAAAGAAAATGATATTGTGCAAAAGAAAATGAAGCCTATTTTTTAGGTTTTTGCATTACAGCATAATGTTTATGACAAATAAGCACATCCTTCCCCCGTTGTCATTATTATAAAGCAAAGAACAAACAAACAAAAGTATTATAATAATAGAAATCCAGACATTGTGTGTGTTTTATGATATCTAGATGACATGTCAATGTCAAAAACTGTAATGGATCAAAAAATAAGCTTCATTTTCTTTATGCATTTTTTTTAATGTATATTCTGAAGTGGACAGGTTTGAACAGGATTTATTTCTGTGGTCAGTTTTAGTTAGATTCAGTGGTACTTGTTTTAGACACATTAACCAAAAGCAGGATAAAAGTCATGTTTCTGTTATACCAATAGCGACAAATCTTCAGCATTACGAAGCTTTTGCAGCATTATCAAGGCTGATATGTTTTAATACTGTGACATCCAATTTGACAATCAAATGACATGATCATGCATCTATGGCTTCAGCATTGCACTGTTTCATTTGGCCGAACACATCGTAATACTTGCATGTACTGTAGTGTTATTAACGACGTCGCAAACATGTCTAAAGCAGACGCTTGTGCACAGTGCCCAATAATCTCTGCATAGAGAAAAAGAAGTGGCATTAAACTGAGAAAGACACTGCAAAGAAAAGAAACCGTATTCCATCGAGCTCCGCGTCATTTCCTGCGGCAACAGGAAATTCATCCGAATACGCCTCTATCGTTCCAAAAGAAGAAACATGGAAAAGGGCGAGCGATGATAATATGGCTTTTCCGATGTTCTCCAGTGGAGGCGCTGTGTTTTAAAAATACACCTGGTAAACTGATCTCAAGCGCAAAGCACAGTGCTTAACAGAGGCCCTTAATAGAGACGAATCTACCGATCACTGACGAACCGTACAGACATGCACACAATACACGATCGACAGTACCACATCTAATCGAGTGTGCGATGAAAACCACCGTGAATGACGTGAGCACATCAGAAGCCCTTGGTTGCTGGTCTGGAGACGTTATGAAATTCTACGTTTGGTTGGTAAACTAATGTAAGCCTACAGAGAGCTGATCTAGAGTCACGTATCACAGAGAATTCAGTCAGGACCGAGGATGCAAACAAACTAAACCAACCAACTATAATCATTAAACTAACAGAGAAACGAATCTATTCAAAAGCGATCACGGTGTGTCTGATGAGCGTTTGGCCGTGTGTCCGGAGAGACACTAGACAGGGAACATCACCACAGTCACAATGACACACACCGCAAAATTCACAAGATGATATTTGTACACAATCGAGAAACATCAATACATCAACAACAACAACAACATAAAAACTACAATAAATAGAATAATGTACAATCTGTTTTTCGAAGGGATCGTTTGTGACTTGTCGCATAAATTGGGATTTTGCACGGTAATCTTTGAGAAATGAAAAAAAAAAAAAGAACATTCTGTCATTTACTCATCCTCAAATTTTAGTATTTATTGGACTGAAAAAGGACAGCTTTTGCATACAATGAAAGAGGAACGAGAGACTGCCAAACTCATGAATTTTGTGCTCTGATGTCAAACGATAGCATTGTGTCAGAAAGACCAAGATACAAGAAAATTAATAAACTCAAATATATTTCAAATTGACATGCACTTAAATATGATTAAGCGGCAAGATGCCAGGTTTGTTGTTACTGATACTAAATGCTATTGGTTCTTGTCTACTGACCAAATGCGACGCACCATGTTAAAATATGCAGAAGTGCAAATGAGATTTGTATCTAAGTTTATTTCTGCTACAGAATAAATATATTTTACAAAAGTAATTCCAACTTTTTAGCTCACAATGCTGACATTTTTTTTTCTTTCCAGAATTGCAAGTTTATAGCTCAAAATTGTAAGTTAATAACTTGGAATTTTGAGTTTAACAATTAAACTAAAATGAAACACCGTGATTTTGATCTTTTCCTCAGAGTCACACGTTTTTATATCGCAATCAACAAGTTAAAAAACTGTAACTGAGGTTACAATTCTTTTTTTTTTAGCTAGATAATAATAATAATAATAATAATAATTTTATTTAATTTTTATTAATGCTACTTTTTATCTCACAATTCTAACTTTTCTTCTCAGAATTGCAAGATGTCAACTTTTCTTTCTTTCTTTCTTTTATATCTCAAAATTCTATTTTTTTTAAAAGTCAGAATTGTGCAATAAAAACCACGATAAAAAGTCACAATTACCTTTTTTTACCAATTTTTCTATATATATATATATGTATTTTTTTAATATTTTACTTCATGGCAGAAATAAGCATCTATAGATTTGAGTGTGTGTGTGTGTGTGTGTGTGTGTGTGTATGTATATATATATATATATATATATATATATATATATATACTGTATATATATATATATATATATATATACAGTCCCCATTCACTTTTATTGTATAGAAAATATAATTTAGGGCTTTCTACTTTCTACTATGCAGGATAAGTAAATGAAAACAGAACTGTCATTTTAGGGTGGCAGCGACAGAAATAAACTTTACTAATAATTAACTGATCTAAACCTTGACAGGACATTTTTTACAGTCCTCAGAAATCCACAGTAACCATTTTTTCAAGTTTAAAAGGGCCACGAATGTTCACGGCCAGTCGCTATCCGGCTTTGCAAAATATCCCAGACTTTTATAAATGCGTAGTTTCAGATTCGATGTAAGGTTTTGCTGAGGTCTTACAGCTTGTTTGCTGCGATGCAACAAAATCACACAACAGAATAACAGAGAGTTGCAGAAGCAGCCTGGAACTGAACGGTGCATGCGGCCCTCATGCGTGGGCGGAAATGCAGACGCATAAAAACACGCATGGCATGTCCTCAATAACCGCTCCAGCTTTATCGCATGAAAACAACAGTCTGCAGGGGCACAGCCACGACACAGTGATCGAGCAAATTTAGAGTCGTGTTTAAACAGTCTTTCAGCAGATGGTGCGAATAAAAGGCCAAGGAATATCACAATCATAATCATGATATCAATATTTGTAAATGCAGCACAATCTTAATATGCTGTGTTAGGATGAAAAATAGATAAAAATATACGGAAACAGCTAAAACGATGCGCTGTTTGGATGCACTGTTTGTGATCCATACAGACTTTTGGCCACATATTGAGTGCTGCAGTTTATGGATAGTTATTTACCATCTCATTCATGTATGTGTATGTGTGTATATTTATTTTTTTAACCACATCTGTGACATAAATATCCCTGTTTTAGTTGCAGCTGTTTCCTAGCCTCTATCAGTATATAAATTATCAACTGAAAATATATGTGATATCATCCTAATGTTTCACATAATGGCATACTGAGGCATCTGAATAAATAATTCACAGTAGAAGTAGTCAAATTGAGCAATTTAAAGTTTTAACAAAAATATATGCCTTCTATTTCCTGATGCAAATACTGCAGAAATAGCTAAAACTTTACTAAACACACATTGAGATTTTTTTTTTCTTTTTTTTCCCATGGGTTTTGTGTTCTACCATGATCTAATCATCCACAGACAGAGTTTTTAGGACCGTTATACATTTAATAAGATAAGATAAATGTCTAATTTTGTCTCCCAAGCAATTTTAACAAACCTTATTTATACTGATATATAAGACTGCTGTCGTTGTATACGAAACAGTGATTAATCTATGACTGATCGTTTAATAAACTATATTTCCTAGAAGTATGACATACAGAAATATAAAAAGCAATATTAATTCTCTACTAGGTAATTGCATACCCTGCAATAATGCATTTCATTTCTAAAGAAGGCAAATATTGGCTTTCTAAGTGGCAATCACACAAATTCAGAGATGAATTCTCTGTAACATTTTTAAATGTTGATATGAGTCGTGTTTTAAAGGGAATGTACCGACCTGGAGTCTACCCATGATACTAACCAGGGAATAAATGTGTCTAAAGGAACAGCGATGAGTGGCTAAACCGGTTTCTCTACTTGATTCACACTAGTTCGCCACATTAAGACTTGAACTGCGTTTATCTGACCAACGTTACGATCCCACCCAACGCTATCGAGGGTGTGAATAAACTCTCTCTCACACATACACAATTCCACACAAGCGTCAGCGAACACAGAATGATTGTTTTTCATTCCGACACACAACCTGACCTATGACTTCTGCAAGTCTGCAAGTATTTTGGTCGCTGTCTTTTTGTCCATTTCTTTGTCTTTCGTTCATTTTTCCGTGCGTTCCGTGCCTCCGTGGCGTGGGCGTGGCTGAAAAGCGTCTTGGCGATCTGATTGGCTGCTTGGCTTCTGTTCGGTGGGAGGTGGTGGAGTGGGTAGGGCAGTGGGCGTGGTTTGTTGATGATGATGGGCAAGATGAAGTGCCGGGGATAAGGAGCAGAGGTCATGAACTGTGACCTCATGCTTTTTTAGGGGGAGGGGCCAGTTTGATAATCTCATCTTCTGACGGTTGGCGAATGATATCTATGAATGATATAGAGGAGAAACGCAAAGACAACTCTGTTACAGACAAAGAGTAAGTAAAGGACACAGAGACTGTTAAAGAGAAGTGTTGTGTACCCTTGTATTTCTTCGCGGAGGGGATGCGTGTGAGTTTGGTGTCGATCTCGTCGTCTTCGGAGATCTTCAGCACGGTCGTGCGGTACTCGATGACCCGGGTCAGGAGGTCCGGCCGCCGCGAGATCTCAAAGATGTGCTCTATGTAGGATAGGTTATCTGTGCAAGACAAACATGGAGACGTCTTATCAAACTATGAGCACATGCCTGTACAATAAGCTCAACTGTCATTTAAAGGAATGGAAAAGTCTGTCAGCATGCTGCTCCAAACACATAAAACTTATTTCCTTTTTTGGAATATAAAATGTTTAAACATATTCAATTGTACGCGGTGCGGCTGAGACAGAACAGCGTACGCAGTTTGCGTCCAGCGGGTATTCTCCAAAATGGTGCTACAGTGAGTTGGAGGAGATGTGGAGGAGACAAATTGTTGAATAAAGTTGTAATTTTTATTTTCTTTGCGTACAAAAAGTATTCTTGTCACTTCATAAAATTCAGATTGAACCACTGATAGCAGATGGACTATTTTGACAATGTCTTTATTACTTTTCTGGGCCTTGTCAGTGTTAATTACTGGGCAGTCAGTGGGACAGTCACAAGCCTCCCGGTTTTCATCTAAAATACCTTAAATTGTGTTCCGAAGACAAACAAAGCTTTTACGGGTTTGGAACAACATGGGGGTAAGTAATTAATGACAACATTTTCATTTTGGGGGTGGAGTAACCCTTCAAAATACATTTTAAATCACTGTTTTAGATGTAGCATGTTATCCAATATTAGCCTACATTTAAAGTTAATAGATTGTAAATGCTTAATCTATACAAAACTGCAACTTCATTATTACAAATATTTTTAAATTAATGCCATAGAAGTTTCAACTGAAATTACACTGAAGTATACTTTAGTTGATCATAAATGCTTGTCAGAACATTCAGCAATACTTTAACCATATTTCAAAGACTACAAATGTAATTATGAAATGACATATACTAATGTACTTAAGTCCTAGGTCAAAAACACTCTAAAGTTCAGATAATTGCATTTAAAACTATAATACTTTTTTCATTTAATTGTAATTATATGATATTACATTTCATTTACAATTAGACCAGAAAAAAAACATTACATTAATGGGGTCATATGACGTTGCTAAAAAGAACATTATTTTTGTGTGTTTGGTGTAATGCAATGTGTTTATGTGGTTTAAGGTTCAAAAAACACATTATTTTCCACATACTGTACATTATTTCTGCTCTTCTATGCTCCGCCTTTCTGAAAAGCACCAGTTTTTACAAAGCTCATTGTTCTGAGAAGCGAGGCATGCTCTGATTGGCCAGCTATCCAGTGCGTTGTGATTGGCCGAATACCTCAAGCGTGTCACAGAAATGTTACGCCCCTCACCGTATTGTGATGCCATGTCCCGGCTCGACAAGACAAAAACAATAAAACTCATTATAAACAAGGCATTTGTTGCATCCAGTGGGGACATAATTACTGATTATAATGACTTATACTGTCTTTTTACACGTAAACATTACCATGTCTGCATTTGTGACCGGAGAAGCGACAAACAAGCAGCACTACTCTACACTGCTCAAAACTCGCGTTTGAATCGTCAGTAGAAAATTCTTTTAATATTAAAACATACTTACAGGCTGTGAGTCAGAAGCACCAAACTGTCCTTGCAAAGTTGGAATTGCCCCACTTTATATAAACAGCCTTTGAGCACAAGCTGGCAGGCTACTCCCAAGTTCAGGAAATAGTCCTGCGTAAAATGCACTGCACACACTCTAATATTTTGGTCAAACTGTTCTGGAACAGTGTTGTAAATACAACATAACCACTGATTTCTAGTTGTGTCCTCTTTTGGAAGCTTCACAACAAAATACAGTGTCTCCAGGACATGGCGCCGGCGGCAGCAACAATACTACAGCGAGAATAAAAATCACGCACTCTTTCTTTGCATAAACATTTGAGCGGTGTTTTGCTAATCTTCCCACATCGTGACGTAGAGATGTGGGGGCGTGTTTGAATGAGCCGTTTTAGGGGGGCGTGGACAAGTCTTAACTTTTATAAAGAATATCTCTTTGGTTTTGAGACTTTAGTCTTTGCAACTTCAGGGATCTTATCTATGCACAAACAGCTTGTAACACTCCAAAGACTAAGGAAAACTTGAAATTGCATCATATGACCCCTTTAAGTTCACACGTAAGTGTGTTCTTTAAAAGTATATTAGGTCCATAATAAGTACAATTTTTTAAAAGTTTGCTAAAGTTCTTTTTTCACAAAGGCAGTTGAGTCAAACATCATTGGTTCATGCTTTTCTCACGACCAATCACAGGATGTTTCAATAATTTGAAAATAATATCAAATGATATTTGAGAGGAATATTATCAGTGACTCATAACTTCAGTATAATCTCTGCTTGAGTCATCCACACAACCTGAGGGAGAGTAAATTAATGTTCATTTTAAGAGAAATGTAAAGTTTGACAGCTTCGCTCACTATACTGATTGAGACTGAAGAGGCCAGCGTCTTCCTCACCTTGTGCCAGTTTGTCATTCTTCTCCAGGTAGCTGAACCAGTCTTTGGAGGAGGTGATGGAGTTGCTCTGGTCTTCAGGGATGTCCTCCTTACAGGCTGACTTCAGCTGCTCCAGGTCTTCATTAGTGATGTTCTCAGACAGATCACTCAACATCGAGCTGTATTCAGACATTCTCTGGAAAAGACAGACAGAATGAACAGATCAGCACAAAAACATATCCGTAAGATCTGCTTCGTATATTAGTATTGTGTGATATCAGGATACCCTAAAAAAAAAACAAAAAAAAAACTCTTTCTAGGACTTGTCCTGAATACATGTGTCAATGTCCTATTTTTTTTTTCGTTCTCTCGTTCTGCAAAGTCAAGAAGTGTATTTTGTGGTGCTTCTAATTAGGGGGTAAAAATGAGTTTATAAAACACACATATAATATTTTAAGTTTTACTACCAAGTTATATTCAATTAATTTAGCTTACACTAAAAAGTTTTCCTAGACACTGCACAATTTCAGAGCCAGTTTCTCTGCCAGGTTTATGAAGGTAAATGTATGACTTTTTAAGACCTATTTAAGACCAAATAAAGACAATTTAAAGAATAAGAATGGAACACAATATCATCAGTATGGTCTGTAAACAAAAATGCCCTTTTTTTTAGTAACAATTCAAAGTTTGAAAATACAACTTCCAACAGACCACCAGACCACCGTTTTGGAAGCCTTGTTATATAAAAAAAGTCAAAATAAAGTGTTTATGATTAAAACAAGAACAAATATCTGCTAATGAGCTCAGAATAATCAGCTTAATTCAAAGGGAAACAGGTTTTGCAGTGCATGCAACTTTTAATGCCACTTTATGAATTAAAGACACTCTCCTCTGATGTAAGAACTTATTAGGCCTTAATTTGTGGAAGTGCAATTTAAGACTTTTTAAGACCCGCAGAAACCCTGTGAGCTCAAGTTTCTAAACATGAATGATGGGTATATTCAACCTCAAATATTGCTCCCAAGCCCTATAAGGGTTTATTAAGGGCACTGACCTTTGACATTCATCAGACCAGTCTCGCACACACTCTCAAGTGACCAAGTGTGTGTATTGGGACAGACTCTGAGAATCTAAGGTCAAAGTTTGTAGTGCTATTGCTCTCTGTCTCCCTCTAGCGGAGCTCACGAACATCACAACTAACCAGCGCAGGATCTTAACACTTCCTCAGACATTTCTCTCTCACGACTAGCACGGTTATCATCATGTTGTCAAAATACAGAGACGTGGCATGATACACCGCGGCCACATTCACTGTGATGGCAAACAAATCAATCCGAACGCTTTAGCAGTTCCCAGCCCACACGAGGACAGAGGTCTGAGGAAACTGTGCAGGATTCAGAGCCAAGATGGACGCCTCTGTGATTTTACAATGTATTATTTGTGCTGCGGCAGCCGGTTTAACAGAGCAAATATTCCACATTCATCACCCTCAATGTCACTGCTAGAATACAGTGTGCGTGTGTGTGTGTGTGTGTGTGTGTGTGTGTGTGTGTGTGTGTGTGTGTGAGAGAGAGAGAGAGAGAGAGAGAGAGAGAGAGAGAGAGAGAGATGGAAGAAATAGAAAGAGTGGGAAACATACAAAGGCATCCCATAGACACACACACACTTACACAGATTTCATATCCGTACAAAGAGTATTGGCATGTTGCTGTTTATCTGCTGCTGTCTGTAAAGTGCACTGATCTGCTTCTGACCTAAATACAGAGCTGCACTTTCACCAGCCTCCAGCAGAGGAGAGAAGACACACACCAGGAGACACAGAGAACAGTGATGTGTAAAGCCCATGCAAATGCAGTTTGACACATCTAGTGTCCCGCACTCAGAGCTGGAACAGTCTAAATTAGATGTGCAGATTCCTAAGGAAGCAGAGAGGTTTTAGATTTTTGAGCATGTCTTTTGTTTTTGTTGGCAATGTACCATAGCATGACTATAAACAAGAAAGACAAGGCCAATCACAATTCAGTAAGCAAACAGGGGTAAGAAAGGCTGATCCAGGGTTATTATAGTTAAAAACTAAACCCAAAATAAAATAAAAAATAAAATAAAAATCTCATTTAATTTAATTGAAGTAAAATTAAAATAAAATTAATTTAAACATGATAAAAAAAACCCTATAGACATACTAAGAGAACCAAAAAACTAATTAAAATGACAAAACAAAGCAAAATTAGTAAAACTTTAAAGGGGTCATCGGATGCCCATTTTGCACAAGTTGATATGATTCTTTAGGGTCTTAATTAAAAGTCTATAACATACTTTGGTTAACATTTCTCAATGATAGTGTAAAAAACACCTTCTTTACCCTGTCAAAATCAGCTCTGTTTTCAGCAGGCTGTTTTTTAGTCTATTACTTTAAATGCTAATGAACTCTGCTGACCCCGCCCCTCTCTTCCGTGGGGTGACAAGCAGTATTGTTTACTTTAGCCGCAAAACTGGCTAACTAGTACGTTATTAGGAGAGTCGATTTGCAAAGATTCATAAAAACCCTTATACTCACTTCTTCTGTAGATGAAGCTGGATCACGAACGATTTGCATGAACATAGACGCATTTATGTAGATCAGGGACGCATTCACTTCAAAGCGAAAGTAACGTTAATCCTCTGTGTCTTCAGCAGCTCAGATGTCAGGAGTAATGAACCCTGCTATATTCATTATTACATCCAACAACAAAACACCTCAATCGCTTAATCGGAGACATCTTGTCTTCCCCTGCACCGGAGGCGGACAGCTCTCAGCTCACTCAGGGCGGGTCTAAGGTAAGACGGTCTTGTCAATCAACTATCGTGGGAGGGGCCTGTACAGAACTACGTCATTCTAACAGGAACCTCAGAACAGCCTGATTTGAGAAAGCGGATTTTAAAATAGGGAGTAAAATAAAACACTTGGTGGATTTTTATCATAATAGGATGGATGTGTACACACACTTCCAACACACATTTACAGTACGTTCAAACAACTTGAAAAGTGAATTTTACATCCGATCTGACCCCTTTACCTAAAAAATGAAAACTATGAAAATGGAATCAAAATATTATTAAAATATATAACAGTACGTCAATACATACTAAAATAACAATAAAGATAGAATGAAAATATTGTCTGTGTGTTATATTTTAAAAGCTGAGTCAGAGATTTTCTCCTTTTTAACATTAAAATAAATCATAAATACACACAGATATCTAAGTATAAAAGGAGTCTATGTTAAGCAGGCTAGTAAATTCAACTGAAGGAAAAAAGAAAAAGCAGTTTCATAGAGAGCTGTAATTATAGTCATTCACCGAATCAAAATTCTCTACATGAGGAATAATTGATGTTTGACTGTTGAATTGTTGAAAATGAATGGACACCCCGAGGAGTTACACCTGAGCTGTGCAGTCATTTTTAATTTGACGAGTCAATTATTCCACTTATATAAAGGTTACCAAACTTCGAGACATTTTCGTAGAAGCAGCTCAAGCTGTTTTAGATAATGTCACTTTGCGTAGTAATGGAAGATATACAGTAATAGAGACAGAGTATCTCTCACTTCATTAAATACACAAATAAACAAGTCATACATTTCTGGAGGCGCATCAGAATAATCTCCTCTGCTTTTATCACAAAACATCAAACTGCCACAAGATAAACCTTGAAGGAGCCTCTCAGCAGCTCATCCAGTCCAGAGAGAAATTCACTTAGTGAGCTTCATCTGCCTGCCCAAAAAAACAAACAGCCTACGGACGAACAAACCCAGATGATCAGACACAACCAAATCATATCCAGACAAAGAAAAATACATCTATTACTGGACAGCACTCAGCAAATCCCAACACGAGCTCCAAACGTCCGACAGAAAGAAAAGAAATGCAGAAAAACACAGACAGTGTGACTGAGAGCTACAGCTCCGAAACACACAATATGAATTAAACATCCAGCTTCAACACCAGAATCTGAGAATACATTGTTAAATGTAACCCTGGAGCACAAAAGCAGTCTTAAGTCGCTGGGGTATATTTGTAGCAATAGCCAACAATACATTGTATGGGTCAAAATTATCCATTTTTCGTTTATGCCAAAAATCATTAGGATATTATGTAAAGATCATGTTCCATGAAGATACTTTGTAAATTTCCTACCGTAAATATATCAAAACTTCATTTTTGATTAGTAATATGCATTGCGAAGAACTTTTGATTTTTGATTTTTTGCACCCTTAGATTCCAGATTTTCAAATAGTTGTATCTCCAAATATTGTCCTATCCTAACAAACCATACATCAATGGAAAGCTTGTTTATTCAGCTTTCATGATTATCTATAAATCTTATTTTTTTTTTAAAAAAAGACCCCTATGACTGGTTTTGTGGTCCAGGGTCACATATTTGTTAAATATAATAAAAAAAAAAAAGAAACATGCCAGATTGTACATTAGCCATATTTTTGTTATGTTTAATTTGAAAATATATTTAAATTTAGATTTCTTTCTTTCTTTCTCTATCTATCTATTGTCTATCTATCTATCTATCTATCTATCGTCTATCTATCTGTCTATCTATCTATCCTCAGTATTTCATTGTTGATATGATTGTATCAGATCATGATTTGCAGATTTGATCAATAAGAGAGCATTTATTATACTGAGCTTCATGTTGTGATTCATGTATATATTTGCTCACTTGACTTATTCTTGACTTTCTGCGCTATAAACACTGCATGAAATTAACCATTTTTTTAGTTGCCGTGGAGACGGCTGACTGGAATTCACTATCATATAAATTTCTTGAGGGAGTGAAACAAATCGCTTTCCAATTAGTGCTGTTGATATTGAATCATTATTTTTAGAAAAACAATTCTCCAGCTTCAGAAGTCTGATTAAGGTTTCAGTAGCGTACTGTAATAATCAATAACGCAGCAGAAGTTGAGGAAGGAAATGCTTTGCTGTGAATGTGTTTGTTTGTTTGTTGGATATGTGCAGGCGTCTGCTGTTTCTCTGACATTAGCGGCTCGTCTGTATTGTGGGAAGGTTTAAAGGGTGATGTTTAATGATAGTGGAAACTAATGCAGTTAAAGCACTGTGCTCCTCGCTCAGACGCGGTAATTGCTTTCAACAGCGTCAAAACACAGCAGTGCTAACAGACAGACGCTAGTTCCCAGGTACACACTCCCAGAGCCATAATAACACATCCATCCTCTTACTGAAACAGAGAGAGAGAAAGAGATTAGCATAAACAATCTCACCTATTAGAAAAGCAAGGTATCATTTCAAGCACACTGCAAAAAAAAAAAAAAAAACTGTTCAGTATGCTGAGTAATAATTAAATAAACAGCTGGTAATCCATCACTCACTGAGACAGAAACTCATTCATAAAAGCTGCTTACACACAACGACTGCATAGAAATAATGCTGTTTATTAGCTTTTATAAAGCGTTTGTCAGCACGCGTTCAGTCAGATGCTTTGGTATGTGTGTGTGTGTGTGTGTGTGTGTGTGTGATGAGAATTTAAAAATCGACAATACATGAGGTGAAGATATAGTGATTATATTCATAATAGAATCACAGTTTGGTGAATCAGTTTCAATGAATCAATTAAACTCAGAGTCACTTATTTGTTATGATATTCATAAAAGACTTGGTTTTTCTTTTATCATATTACTATAATTTAGTAAACATCAGCAGGCTATGCATTGTTTTGCTGGAGCATATAAATGATCAAAATATTGTTCATCTTTGTTTTCATTTTGTGAAAAATCTTGTGTTCATTAAAGTGTAAAAAAATGATTGGAGATATTGGAGTACATTTTGCAAGATAATACTATTTCAGTTTTTCAATTTCACATTTAATGCAGTGTGTTACTTGCTGTTTCTTTGTAATTATTTGTGAAATTCAGCAGTAATTTCTGAGTTAAAAAAAAAAAAAAGTTTAAATTTTGACCAAATTTGGAATCTATTTGCCAAATATATCTGATGAGATTATGGTTCCTAGAATGAACAAATGAATGAATGAAGGAACAAATGAACTAACGAGCGAATGAGCAAACGAATGAATGAATGAATGAATGAACAAATGAATGAATCCATTTAGATGAGTCTCTGAGAATATTGTCAAAAGGCTGAATCATATTGAGATATTAATGTCGTGAGCTATATTGTTCAGTCAGGCCAGTGGGGGGGGTGTGTGTCTCTCTCTGTGTGTGTCTCTCTGTGTGTGTGTGTCTCTGTGTGTGTGTGTGTGTGTGTGTGTGTGTGTGTGTGTTTGTGTGTGTGTGTGTGTGTGCGCACGCACATGCATATGTATAGCCTATATATACAGGTGCATCTCAAAAACATGTGAATATCTTTTGTAACTTTCAAAAAGTGAAATTTTCATATATAATAGATTAATTACATGTCAAGTAAAACATTTCAAAAGTTTTTTTTTTTTTTAATGTTGATGATTAGAGCTTACAGCTCATGAAAGTCAAAAATCCATATATATATATATATATATATATTAGTCCTGTCAATCGATAAAATTAAAAAAAAAAAAAAAAAAAATTAATCGCACATTTTTCTAAAATTAATCGCGATTAATTGCGATTAATTCCACCTAACATTAAAGTTTTTAAATATACTTTTATATTGCAATAATTTGCATTCAATCTTCAAATGTACAATGTTCAAACAACATAAAGACAGTATATTTTTAATATTTCTTTAATGGCATCTTTTTTATGATTGAAGGCCAGCATCACTGATATCAATACTACTGATGTCTCTATAAAATAGTTTTTTCCCCTGAATATTTAACCATTGACTGTAGCCATTCAGCATTACAGTATAATTTAATCTATAAATTTTAACATTTATTAGACTTAACTTCTAATTTAAATGAACTTAAAACAATCACCACATGAACCTATTATAATAAATTACATATTTAGCTACTTGTGCCCTTCAGCAGAAATATACAGAAAATGAATACTTACCAAACACTAAATTCTAAATTAAATATAGAAGAACCCCTTAAAGCTATAAAAGTTATTGATTCTCTTTTTTTCTTTGGTTCTTGGATTAATAGACCTCACAGCAGCTGGTTATTAGCTTATTTGTCTGCTATAGCTTTAAAAGCTGCTGCTGCTGAACGTGACGCGTATCTGACCTGCGTCTTATTTTCTCACAAATCTCTTTACCTTTTCTGACCCACTTCAAGTCTTAAAAGTCTCTACTAATGAGCGGACGAGTTGAATCGGGTGTTGTAGATGAGGGAGATAGTGCTGGGGTGCCTCAGGACAGTTTTTAAAACCATTTCAGAGACATGTTCTTAAATGTGATGCGTATATAACATTGCATGCATGCACGCAGTTTTAAGGCAGCTTTAATCACCTTTTTGATAACTTCATGCCTTAACTGACGGCATAACTAGGACATTGCATGCACGTAGTTTCTTTCGCTGTTTGATATGAGAGGATACAGGCTACAGCGCGCGCCGGCACCTTTGTGCGTGTATTTGAAGACCGCGCGCTACGAGCACAGTATCTTTTGGCGCTCGTTTGACTCGCGCCTGGCGCGGAGGCGACGTTAGAGTGCGTCTGAAACGTCTCCCGTTTGATGTGGTCATAAAGACGTTCTGCATCTAAATAAACGCAATCCTTTTCAAGAAAAAAGAGACAGAGGCAGCAGTTGCAAATGGGGTGGCCAACCCTAGCCCCGCCCCTGCGTTAATTGCGTTAAATATTTTTAATACGTTAATCATAAAAAATTAATCGCATGCGTTAATGCGCTAATTTTGACACCACTAATATATATATATATATATAGTGTGTGTATATGTATTGATGTATATGTATATATATATATACATAAATAATGGTTTATTGTGTCTGACCAATTTGTGCAAGTATCCAGGTAAATCCAAAGATCTCCAGCGGTGCACTCTAACCGTGTCTCACTGTAAAACAGCAGGAATAGTCATTGTCGGCAGAGGAAAGAGAGGAAGAGTCGTTTACGTCTCGCTGCTGTTTTTTCCGCCGCCTGCCGAGCCCAGCAAGGAAGTGAAACCACGGTAACGGCAGGAAGTGAGGCCGGCTGGCCGCTCACAGCTGGGTCTCCACGGCAACCAGACTTTTCTCAGTGCAAGAGCGGAGCTCGCGGCCGAAGGAAATCCGCCTCCTCTTCCTGCATCTGCAGTGCTCGTTTGCCGCGCTTGACCTCTAACCTCTGGAGTAATGCGTTTGGCCTGCATGCGCGCCTTCAGCAGAGAGTCAATGCATTCATTTCGTCCTACAGTCTGGCCTCGCGCCGATACTGAGCACAGGAATGCTGTGAATGCCAGATGTGAGGCGCATCACTACGACACACACACACAGAGAGAGAGAGAGAGAGAGAGAGAGAGAGAGAGAGAGAGAGAGACATACACACCCTGAAACATACACACACACATACACCGAAACACACCCTGAAACACACACACACACACACACAGAGTGAGGATCTGGGTGTTTGGATCATGACTCAGGATTTCTGATTACAAACAGTATGAAACAAACCCTGCACAGATGAAGCAAAGCTTTCATAACAACCCCTGTGATTTCTGCAATGTGGAAAACATAGGGCCCTATTAACTGAAATCATGAAACTTACAATATTACTGTAAACAACATTTTTTTTTTAAAGTTTAACAAAAATTACATTTTTAGGCTCTTTGAAATATGTTTTCATTTTTTCTCAAATTCAGTTTTGTTTTTACCAAATTATTTTTTTCCGTTGATTTTCTGTATTCTATTTTAATGGTTTCATTGAATAATAAAAAATAAAAAAATAAAAAAAAATAAAAAACATCTCTAATTAATTAATGGTATATAAAATAATAATAATAATAATAATAATGTATTGTTATTTTATTTATTTCTCTTTTTTTAAAAAAAATACTGTGATTTTTATTTACATTTTTCTGCTAAATAAATTCTGGTAAATATTCAATTACAAAATTATGTTTTAATAATAATAATTTTATTAGTAATAGTATTACTATCATTATATTAAGTGGTATTTCTGTCATGGTTTCTTCAAGTTAAACTGAACTTTTATTTTGGCGGGTTACTGTGAAGATCTTTAAGTTCATGTTTGTATGTGATATGATGATAGTTTTACTCAAAAGAAACATTATATAGTAAATTCCATTGTTTTGACTGGATTGCGCGGTTCTGTCTCACTGTATAAAGACATGAACACACAAACTTCATCTCCAGAGCTGCTCTGAGAGTCACTTTACCAGACATCTTCACGACAAACCGCCAAAATAAAAGTTTGGTTTAATTGGAAGAAATGATGACAGAAATATATTACTATTGTTCAGCAGATTGAACTTCTCAAGGTAACTAATCACCACTGTTTTGATACTAAATTTGCATTAAGTCAAATCCAGATAAAAAATAAATAAATAAATAAATATATATATATAAAAAAATATATATATCACCATTAAAACGGAATCTAAAAAAAAAAGAAAAAAAAAAAAAAAAGAATGGGATTTGGGGACGGATGGACAGACAGACATGAAATTTTGGGGGCCCTACATACCAAACTAACTGAAATTTGTTAAAAGATATTTGACGTGACATCATTTGATGACACTGCTGCACAGGTTTCTCTACATTGTCGAGGGCATTTTGAATAGTAATGTAGCGAATTTGCTTAAAAGGGAATTGTATATAAATAATTACAATTAATTATGATTAATTACAATTATTTATATCGGCTGACAGTAATAACCGTCGCAGAATTAAATTGCCGTCAACTAATCTGTTCGTCCAGCGAACATCCAGTTTAAGTTCATATCAACTCTAAGAAAGGGTATTTTCTTGGCCACAGAAAATACTTTTCTAAGTATTAATGCATTAGAGCATGTAGCAAGGATCAAAATCGTAAAGGGACATTAAATATGCAAAGCAGGATCAGAAACTCATATAATTTGTGCACACAACCTTTATTAACTAAACACTAATGCAGACTAGTCTAACAAACAAACAAACAAACTAACAAACTAACAAACAAACATACAATCACTCATACATGGGTAAAGGGCTAGTGAGAGAGTTGATGGATGAAACCATCAGGAAAGCCAGAGAATGCAGTTATGGAAAGAGTCAGTTAACCACCTGTTTAAAACCATCAGTGCCATTTATAACGGGTCTGTAACTTATACTAAACCTCTGTTTCGTTAAATGCACAATACTTGCTTTGCCTTTGGGTTGAGTGTCCAGAATGCAGTCTTGGATGAAAGTTCTGATGGTTTGAAAGTTTGGCGGTGTTGGAGTTCTTCAAGTTCTTCCGGGTTTGAAGGGTGATGAACTCCAAAAGATGTTATTCTGGCTCGGTGGTAATTGGGAGTTTCTTCCCAGGTAGTAAGGGAAAAAGAGCTAAGAAAGATCTGCTGAGATCTGAGGATCCTTGGTTGAATGGAAAGTCAAGGCCGCAAAGGCCTGGCGCAAAACTTAAAGGTCCAGAAGAGTCCTAGCTCACATCCCCATCTTCTCAGTAATCATCACAGAAACGCAGACTGGGCGGCGTCATTTACGTGAGAGCTTTATCTGCTTTGGAGGTCACACCTCTGTGATTTCAAAGAGCCAATGGGACGACCTGAACTTATGGAGGGAAAGTTTTTATGGCTCTTTGTTTCCCTGCATGGTAATTCTCCTGGGTTAATGCACAAACTACTTCAGATTCTTAGGACACTAATATGTTGCATAGGTATCAACATAAAATATACACTCTCAATTAAATCGTCCGAAGACGAATTAATCGAGACTAAACATGATACAACTAAAGTGATAAACTAGTGATCTATTATAAGCATGCATAACAGGATACAATACACAAGAACATATACAAGAAGAATAATAACATACACAATGACCTGAAGGATATGTATGTTCATTCAAAGAATGGTTTTCTATGAATTAAAAGGGAGGAAAATTCTCTTTTATGGGCCTGTAGTGGCTTTCAGGAGAGCCTGTACTTTGCATCTCACATACTTTTGAGCAATAAAACAGTCTTATCAGATGGTTTCCCTGGTAACTGAGCCTTTTAGGGTGCTCTTCCAGGAGAAGGGTCCAAAGACCCTCACAATTTGTGTGTGGAATGAGAGGGTTTCCTGAATTATTCATTAAATGTAATGACTAAATGTGTGTCTGATTCGTCCATACGCTACAGTAATGAAATTTAGGACAAAACCTGTGTGTGTACACGGAGTCTTAATGTGGTTTCTCTGCAGGAAAAAAATCATAAATAAATGTGCGTGCATGTGTGTGTGTGTGTGTGTGTGAGAGAGAGAGAGAGAGAGTGAGAACATATTTTGGTTGTTCATCGTTTAATGGACCATTTAACTAGATGCTGACAGGAAGTGACCCACTGACCTTTTCTGAGTTTGAATAAAAAGCTTGTGTCTATTGCATGTGTCTGTGTGTGTAGCATGCATGTGTGTATCAGGAAAAGACATGCAAAAATAGAAGCTAGTGGGATTCGCATGAGAGCATTTTTTAAATAATCTGAGGTGTGTGTGTGTGTGTGTGTGTGTGTTTGTGTGCTACATCACAGATCTCCTAAATTCCGATCAGTCAATAGGTTACCATGGTCACTGGGTTACTATGGTCACCTTGTAACTCCATTCTGGCTTCATCCACAAACCAGTTTCATTATTCCACATCAAGAGCTCTTTATGTGAAAACAACACAAACACAACTTCAGCAGCGTTCAGTTACACACAGCATCACTTCTGCCCTCAGACGGCCAAAAACAATGCTTTTACAGTGATTCACTTCCAAATGAATACTGTATGAGTGGAGGGGCTGAATTTAGAAATGTGACGCTCATAAGATGGGGGGGGGGGGTGGGGTGCAGGATTTATTTTGAAAATTTAATAAAGATTATTAAGAAAAAATGTCTTAATTTTTTCTTAATATTCTTTATTTACAACTTAGAAAATCATATTTTACATTTATATTTATTTAAAAAATCATGTCATAATCATCCGTTTGAGGTGGGACTGTAAATATTTTCTGTGAGTGAGTTTTTAGTTATAAGTTATAATTCCTGTGAGACGAGTGTTTTATGCAAACAGTGTCATAAGTTTATTCTCATTTCCCCTTTGAAAGGTTTTTGTGATATAAATACTAGTCCTGTGTTCACAGTGTTGCACACCTCACTGCACTGATCTGAACCGCTTTTGTTTTGCATTCATTTAAAATTCTGATTATAAATCAGTGGATTGATTCAGAATTGTGTGAGAAAGAATGCATTTGTTCATGTCCCTCTATAAACTCTCATGTAAAAGCTGCATGTCGCACACAAACACTAGAGATGCGTCATCAGTACTTCTGAAGACCTGCAGATCTGAGCATATCGTGGGAAAAGATGAGCAACTCTTCAGGGATTTTGCAACAGGCAAATACAACCAACAATGAGAATCTGCTTCTGGCTTAAAAAGACTGCTAGCGCTTTGTTAAATGAGGTCTTGTTCATTAAACACTGCTGGCGTACTCTACTGTTCAAACGTCTGGGGTCAGTAAAACGTTTAAATGTTTTGAAAGAGTCTCTTCTGCTCATCAAGACTGCATTTATTTGATCAAAAATACAGCAACATTGTGAAATATTACAATTTAAAATAGCTGTTTTCTATGTGAATATCTGTTAAACTATTTTTTTTTCTGTGATCAAATCTGTATTTTCAGCATCATTACTCCAGTCTTCAGTGTCACATGATCTCCAGAAATCATTCTAATATGCTGATTTGCTGCTCAAGAAACATTTCTGATTATTATCAATGTTGAAAACAGTTGTGATACATTTTTTTTTTCATTATTCACAGATGAATAGAAAAGTTCAAAAGAACAGCATTTATATGAAATGGAAATCTTTTATAACATTATAAATGTCTTTACTGTCACTTTTGATCAATTCAATGCATCCTGCTGGATGAAAGTAAGTGTTTCCTACTTGAATGGTAGTGTGCATCCTATAGTGAAAATCCTTTAATGCATGGCAAACTGTTGATTATCCCTTACATATGACGCAATTTAAAGTTTTCCTTTCACTTTAGAGTGTTACAAGCTGTTCTGCATAGATAAGATCCATAAAATCGCAAAGACTAAAGTCTTTCTAAAAGTTAAGACTCGTTCACGCTTCCTAAAATGCCTCATTCAAATAAGCTCCCAAAAATCTACGTCACTGTGTCGGATGATTTGCATAACACCGCCCAAATGGTTACGCAAAGAAAGAAGGCGTAACTTTTATTCTCACTGTAGTGTTGTTGTCGTGGAGACGCTGTATGTTTCCAAATATGGTAAGGGGCGTAACATTTCCGTCACACGCTTGAGGTATTCGGCCAATCACAACGCACTGGATAGCCGGCCAATCAGAGCACACTGCACTTTTCAGAATGATGGGCTTTGTGAACACGCTGCAGAAAGGCGGGGCAGAGAGGAACGAAAATAATGTAAGGTTTGTGGAAAATAATGTTTTGTTGTTGTTGTTGTTGTTTTTTTTACCTTAACTCGTGTAAAAGCATTGCATTACACCAAATACACAAAATAATGTTACTTTTAGTAACATCATATAACCCCTTACTATTGATTTTATTCTCCAAAAGAAGAAATTAGTCAAAATAATACTGAAATTAACTGTTTAAAGACTTAAAATTAAATTATGCATTTGTTATGGTCGTTCAAAGGCAGTAAAACTTTGTAGAATAATTCATGACTAATGATGACACTGAAAGAAATATATAATTTTACTTCAACAGTAATTATAAAGTGTTAGAATCTGACAATATAATAAATTCTAACAAGCATACTATTTTTTATTCATGCATTGTCCTCTGAAACTCTACACGTGAGAATCCAGGCTTTGTTTTCTCTCAAGAAAAACATCTGAGAAACAGAGACTCCATTTGCTCTCCATTCAGTCCTGCTGGTGTCTAAGAGAGACGATTGTGATGTGGAAGCGCTCTGATTGGTGGAGAGTCTCTCTCGCACCATCAGCCTGGGTTCACATGTTCACACACACACACACACACACACACACACACACACTCCTGCCTGTTGCTAGGTTACAGTCTCCAGGCCGAAAGGCAAGCGTTGTTATGGTGACATCAGCCATGTGGAGGGTGAATGGAGTTTGGATGTTGGCATGCGCACACACACACACACACACACACACACACACACACACACACACTCTCTCTCACGGCTCTCTGTCCTTGAGGAACGCAGGCCCGAAGGTGCAGTCGCCATGATGATACGTGACAGGCGGCTGCAAATATTACGAGACTGTGGGAATGTGTCAGTTTTACACACTCATTCAGTGTCCAACATTGTGTTGGATAAAAACCATAGAAGTCAATGGCATGTGCTGCGAGTGTGTGTGTGTGTGTGTGTGTGTGTGTGGATTGGGGCCCTGTGGAGGGGGAGGGGTGTTAAGAGTTTAGTCACGGGAAAAGGAGACAAAACACACACACACACATACACACAAACACACACACACACACACACACACACACACAATGTGAAGAACCTGGCCAGACGCACATGGGATCTTCACACTCGATGCATAGACCTCTGTTTCACACACATAAAGAACAGCAGACAAAAGCAGGCTGTGTGTGTGTGTGTGTGTGTGTGTCTCTCTCAGACAAAAGACAAACCAATGACTTGCAGGTTTTATCGGGTCAGAATGATGTGCTGCGTTCACGTCACGAGTTTACAACTTGGAGAAACATTCACGTCTCTGTCAAATTTGTAAATACTCTGAATTTTATTCTCCAACTTGAGCACTGTGATGTCAAATGAAAACAAAAATGTCAGACTTCAACAGTTAAATGTAATTAAGCAGACAACTACTCTGTAAAAGTGATAACCTGCAGCTGTCACCCCATACAAATGCTTTTATTTGTATAAATTAATGTATTCAAGTTGATTCAGTTTTGCTAAATT
>JAFVLL020012211.1:0-17009 GCA_021397915.2 Tor tambroides | reverse complement strand
GGAGCACATTGTCCTTGTTGATATTCCTGGTACTGGAGACTGCAACAAGATCAGAGATGACCTCTGGAGATCTGTAAACACTTCTCTCTTAAGTACTCGTATTAAATGTGTGCTAAACCACAGGTATATCATCTTACTCTGCTTTTGTATTTGCTCTCACTTAGAAACTAAAGCACTGTTCATCTGTGTGGATTGTAAGTGACATCAACCGAGCAGTCTCAGACAAAGACCCCTGGGAAATATTAGAGCACTGCATTCAAGACTTGGGAGGAGGAGGAGAATGCAAACACATAAACTTCATCTGTACCAAGACCGATCACATTAATCCAAGGGGATATCTTGCGTTAGAAGAAGACTTTTTTGTCATTAAATTACATCTTTTGCAACATTAACGTAAACATGTTTAAAAAGAAATAACTGAATTAATGGACAAGTATAATTTCCATTTTGTTTTTCTGTAGAAATGAACAGTTTGATGAACAAATGACTGGACCAAAGGTTTGCTATGTTTTTCTGCTTTATTCAGTTGAATGCTGTACTATTCAGCATGTCTTTAAGACTTTATTTCAAATGTCTGACTTTCTTTTGACTGTTGTCTTATGATGTAACATTTGGCTGCCCTTGAAAAATGCATTTTATTCAAGAACATTCTATTTTTACTAAAACTTAGTAAGAAAAGGCTGAAAAATGCATTATATGTTTTATGTTTTGTATCATTAGTAATGTGATGACTCAGATGAAAGTGATGTTCTTTTTAATTGTTTTATCCTGAATCAAATATCACTCTAACTTCAACAATATCTCTCATGTTGATCGTTTTTCAGGATCTGAAAACAAAATGCATACTTCATAGAAACAACCGTGCAAAGGAAGCAGTGAAAAGAAAATTAAAAAATGCTGGAAACAGGGTATTATTATTGAAGATTTTTATTATATACAGTTGAATTTTTGATATCTAAGAAATCAATGGGACTAGTGATAGACGGGTCAGAATATGTTAATACTAAACATCAGCTTGTTTTCCAGTAAAAGCATCTTCAAAAAAAAAAAAAAGTTGAGCAAACTTAAAAGTTTAAGGCAGCCAGCTTCAGCAGATTTTTGAGTTTTCTCAACTTGTTGTTTTAAGTTTATACAACAAAAAGCTGAGAAACTCAAAAATCTTTTTGCTTCCAGAGAAAACAACATTCATGATGCTTAAAATAAGAAGAAAAAAATGTAAACATATACAGTTTATTTTTACTGGAAAACGAGAGATAAAATAACTACAAAAATGATCTGGTGTTTTGTGTCATTCAAATTGTGATGAACACAATATGTTTTTGAAAGTGTGTTTGGTGTCATGGAAGTTTAAGGTTTGTACAAATTCGATTAGTTTCTAGATATGTGTTTATAATTTTGAGAAATGAATTAATCAGACTGATTGATTAATATTGTTTTTAGGATTCAAAAGAGAGATTCATCACTGATGTTTTTACTGTAAGTTCTGAAGCATTCCTGGATCCAGAAAATCCTGTTCTGGAAGCTACAGAAACCGGTATTGTCTGAGGAAAATTAAAATGTTTTGTCATTACTTGGAAATTGGTTTAATAATGAAATAATTGAATATATTTGAAAATGGTCTGTAGAGATTCCAAAACTGAGGGATGTTCTGAAGAATCTTAATAAGAACATCAACAGAAAACTGACCAGAGATTATGTCAGTGAAGCAAGAGGGGTTTTGTCTTTGATCCAAGGTGTCCAACTGGATGCAGATGAAAAAATGGTATGAGTGAGAATTGCTGAAGTTTTAAATGCAAACATTTTTTTTTCTGTAATTCACTGCTATTATATTTTTGTGTTTTAATAAGACAAAAGCCAAAGTCCACAGGGATCTGGAGATAAACCTCCATAGGGCACTGAAAGAGTTGGCATGTCAGTTTGACTCGTGTTATAAGATTCTGGAAGAACGTCTCTCAGCTGGAGTAGAAGAATCAGTGAGCTCATGTGTTAAGACCACACAAGACATGATCAAATCTGTAAGTGTGTATCAGTTGTTGTAAAAGCTGCATATTCAATATTTTGCCGGGCTTCCTAACAGCATTTTATGTTTATTTGCTTTCAGGTTCGACCAAAAGATAACAGAGGTTTTCATAAAATTTATCGAGCGATGTGTGAGAGAAAAGGATATTACTGGCCAAAAGACTGGGACGCACCTCTAGAGTTAAACACATGTTTGAGCAAGCACATGTATGACAACCTCGATGAGGAGTTTGAATTAATATTTCCGTAAGTTTTACACTTTAATCCCATATATGCAGGCTCCCCTCAGTTCAGAAATCTTATCAAAGTGATTTACCAATGCTGATATTTAGTTCAGTCATATAGTAGAATTATTTACTGAGACACGCCCAAAATGGCAAAATATAAAGTTTTTTATTTACCTTTTAGCAAATAAAGTAACTTAGTATTAGTATGGGATATAGGTTTGCAACTACAGAAAAGGAAAATAAGGGACAATCGTGTTTGTGTGTATATATATATATATACACCCCCAAAAAAAATATTATTGCAATTTCTAATATTGGTTTCTTTTCTTAATATACTTTAAAATATAATTTATTTCTGTGACGCAGCTCTAAATTTTTATCAGCCATTACTCCAGTCTTCAGTGTCACTTGATTCTGGAGTAATGATGCTGTAATGATGAGTAATGAAGACAGGAGTAATGATGCTGAAAATACAGCGCTGCATCACAGAAATAAATTACATTCTAAAGTACATTAAAATAGAAAACTTATTTTAAATTGCAATATTTCACAAAATTACAAAACTTTATTTGTTCAAATAAATGCAGCCTTGATGAGCAGAAGAAACTTCTTTAAAAACATCTTCCTGATCTCAAACTTATATATATATACATATATATTACAGAGCCCCTAAAGGGACATGGTGGTGGAAAAAAAAAAATCAGGGGTTGGAGGAAAAAATTTTTTACGTCCTCTCGCAAATCTTTTGCATTCCCTCAAGAAACTTTTGCGTTCTCTTGCAAAGATTTTTGCGTTCTCTTGCAAAACCAGTTGAGTTCGGACAAACACTTTACTTTACTTTACAGCTTGTAACTTAGTGGTCCATACAGCTGGCACGTTCACAATGGAGCGGTTCATGGAGTTTTATTTTAAACTTGGACTCACGTTCAAATACAGTCAGCTTTGCTTATAGATTAAGGCACGGTTTTGGGACATTCTAAAACGCTTAATGTGGCTCAATGTACTATAACAGTGACACTGGAGGCCCAATTATGCATTAATAAATACTATTAATACTAATAACAATTGTAATATTAATAACCTTATCAGTAAAGCAGATAGCCATGAATGCAACGTTAAGCTTTTTCTCCCCCATAGAAAACCGTCAGGCTTTTGAAAACGCTTAAGGGAGGCTATAATGGATGAAGACGGTATAAAACCAAAATATGGTACACAGTTTACTAAAACACTGTTTTTTCATGCACCTGTCAAGTTTGAGATTTTGGGCTTTTTGGTTTTTAATAAAGTGTTTTTTTTCAGACTAGTGGACAGAAAACATCCTAAAGACACTGTTAAGTGTTTCTTTTATAGCACTTTATCTATCTGTTTCAATAGATTTCAATTACAATACATATTTTTAAAGGCCGTTTCTCAAAATGAGTTTTTTCTCCTACACTGAGCCATAAATCTCCACTTCAGTAGCACTTACACACACCAAACTTTACATTTTTATTCCTGTCTATATCCTGAAGGTTTTTACAGAGGGATATGTTCAAATATTATGGAGTGACAAAATGAGACACCCAAAATTCCCTCTGTAAAAACTTTTGACTCTAATATGTCAAAAAAATTAAAAAAGAATTTTGAAACTGACTTCATCCAGTGTTTAGATTTTTGTACTAGAAATGTATGCAAATGAGCACATATTTAATTAAATAATGGATAATTTGCATATTTAAACCTAACATTTGAGAACTTGTAATACAAAAAATGTTTGCAATTATCAATGTAATCAATCAACTAGGTAAGTAAGTGATAACTATTAGTTCATTTTTTTAGAATGCAATTTTCCCTGAATATCCAAAAGACTGCAAATGTGACTTTATATAACAGTTCAATAAAAAAAGGCAATTTTAAGTGTACATTTTACATTTTAAATGTAGCCTACATTTTAAACACAATATTGTCAATATTGTTTGTTATATTTTACAACGAAATAATATTTCCAGCGAAATCCGCAACAGAACAGGTGTGCATCTCCAAGCAACAGCGGTGTTTCGTTAGTGAATGAATCTGCAGCTTTGAACGACTCGGAGAGTCAGTAGCTACTGATAACATTTGCTTTGTTACTGAATGAATGGATGAACTAATGAATGACGCAGCGCCTCGCTCGTTAGACAGTGACTTGCCGCCACCTACTGGTGTTTTAGTTTTGAATCTACAAGTATCATTTCGTTTTGCCATCATTTATTACTTTATTTATTATATTAATAATACACTTTATGGAATGTTAAGAATATGACATAAAACATGGCATACAATTAACAAGGCTAGAAAAACTTTGCCTCTATAATGGTAAAAATGCACCTGTAAATCAATTTAACCCTAAAACAGGCAAGAGTGGAAAATGATCAGAAAAAAATCATTTCATGTCACTTTTTATATTATCTGGACTTAAGTAAAACTTATTCAAAAGAATTTTTGTAATATTTTATATATTTTGGATTTTATGAGTTGTTTAGGGTGTAAAAATCAGCCCAAGTCATCAATAATTCTATGATTTATTTGATGCAAACAAATATGGAATATTCAAAATATGCTGCATGTATGACATGTCCAAGTGTCCTAAAATTAAGGCATATACATATTTTGTATTTTTACATTTTTTAACTGTCTCCTCTGAAAAAGTCAGATTAATATATGCCTGCTTCCTACATTTTCTGAATGTCCAGCCCCATGGGCGGACGTGTTGGCTTCAGTGTTGGGGAGTAACTAGTTACATGTAACGGAATTGCGTAATTTAATTACAAAATAAAAGTAATTGTAATTAGTTACAGTTACTAAGACAAAATGTGTAATTAAATTACAGTTTTAAATGTTAAAGATTACAAAGGGTGTTACATCTGATTTTTTCACACACACTCGCACATACAGATTTAATTGATTTGTGCAGTGACTGCTCTAAAATATGAAACACCAATGTTTCAGAAGTTTATACTGTAACATGCTTATCCGATAACTCTTATATTTCATATATGGGTTTATGTATATGCTTTTTTTTAAGATTAACAGTTTTTTTTCTAAGGCAATGTTAGATTCCAGTGTTTCCCATCATAGCTATGCAAAGATTTGATTTAAAAAAAAAAACAGTATCATAGCTATTAAACTATATCTTATGATTTTAAATCTGTATTTAACCTCAGAACGATTTTAAAGCGAGTCTGATTTTGTGGTGGCTGGGCTTCAAAGGGGGCATTGGATGCCCATTTTCCACAAGTTGGTATGTTCCTTTAGGGTCTTCTTGAAATGGTCTCAGTGTTCGTGTATAACAACACCCTTTTTACCTTGTCAAAAACAGCTCTGTTCACAGCGACTCATTTCGCTGCATATCTCTTTACATGCTAATGAGCTCTGCTCACTACGCCCCTCTCTTCTGTGGAAGAGCAAAGGCGATTCGCAAATAATCCTTAAAAATATAAAGTGTGAGACTTACTTACTTCTTGAGGTGCAGCTGGATCATGAACAATGGGTACTGATCCGTCCTTGAGTTTTAACTTTTCCAAGTGTGTGCACTTGGATGGGTTAAATGCAGAGCACAAATTCCGAGTATGGGTCACCATACTTGGCCACACGTCACTTCACTTTCACTAAATCTGTTTATGTGTGGCTGCGTAAATCATTTTGCTCCAGACTGCTTTCTGAATGAGGGACAATTCAAGGCAGGTTTTGAGTGAACACACACCCGGAGCAGTGGGCAGCCATATTGCTGCGGCACCCGGAGCAGTTGGGGGTTCGGTTCTTGCTCAAGGGTCTCACTTCAGTCGTGGTATTGAAGGTGGAAAAGAGCTCTGGTTATTCACTCCAAAATCAAAATGGCTCGATAATTGAGACTGTTTAGGTTTTTGGGGGATTAAAAAAAGGGCTTTTTATCATTTTAAAATTTTTATCATTGTAGGGTGGTTGTGTCCACACACTGCCAAGACACATTTATATTCAAATGAAGATATTTGGCATTCAATGTCTCCTTTAAAATTAAATTAAAATATTATAATCTTAATTCAAGTGATAAAGGATTTTGAAAGTCTGACAGTAATCTATGGAAGCATATGTGTAGCAAAATTCAATTTGAAATGTAATATGCAAAATGGCAATGCAATATGTAAAATGGCCATGTATTTCTGTATTTAAATTTACATTTTCCCATACATATGTGCAACATTTAGTGCAAAATGAAAATGAAAATTCAATTATATAATTTAAATTTGCCATTTTCTACACTAGTTTTAATATGCAAATTAAAAACATATTTTAAAGCTTTATAAGCTGCAAAATCAAAATGAAAATGTATTACCCAAATTGATTAGATATGTTTAACATGTCCAAGCAAAAACTGTATCAAAATTATCATTTAAATGCTGTTTTTCCTAAATGCATTCAGACTTAGGGGTAGGACACATGGGACTACATTTTCATCGTGAGACCGCGTGATAATTGTAGCAAAATGCAGTGAGAATTTCAAAATGCATTCTGAGTCAAATGTACAGCAAAAGGGTAGTAAAATGGTGATTTAAATGTCTTTTATTTTTCTTAAATGCATTGACACTTACATATATACGTTTCAATTGCATTTTCATTAAATGCCCCGCGATGAACATAGTTTAAGTCACTGTGGATTTGAAAATGCATTCCGAGCGGAGCACGCCCCCTAGCTGTCAATCATCACATCAAGGCGGCAACAGGACGCACGATAGGACAATATTCACCATTAACCAAACGCTTTTCACCTGTCTCAACATCTCTCACCGTTTACACTCGGATTGACGCACATAAGCAAACAGACAGTGCTATTCTACACTTATTTACTACCTTACCTTATATTTTTTACTCTTATTTTTAACTGTGAAATAGCGCGTGTTCAAGTGGCACCTGAACAGGGACGTGCAGAGAGTTCCTCAAATGTGAAAAAGCTTATTTCAGGATTCTTTGATGAATAAAATGTTAAATAAGAACTGCATTTTTAAAAAAAAATATAACTGTCGTAACAATATACACTACCGTTCAAAAGCTTGCGGTCAGTATTATTTTTTTTTTTTTAAAGAAATTAGATTTTATTCAGCAAGGATTTTTTAAATTAATAGAAACAGTGATAGTAAAGATCAATATTGTTAGAAAACATTAATAAATGCTGTTCTTTTTAACTTTTTATTTATCAATGAACCCCAAAAAAGTATCACGGTTCCAAAATAAATAAATAAAATTAAAATAAAAACAAAACATTAAGCAGCACAACTGTTTCCAACACTGATAATAAATCAGCATATTAGAATGATTTCTGAAGGATCATGCACTGAAGACTGGAGTAATGATGCTGAAAATTCAGCTTTGAATCACAGAAATAAATTATATTTTAAAGTATATTAAAATAGAAAAATGTTCTTTTAAATTGTAATATTTCACAATATTATATTTTTGATCAAATAAATGCAGGCTTGATGAGCATAAGACACTTTCATAATGCTGCATAATTATCAAAAATGGTAATATAATAAAGTCCTTTCACGTCACCATTTAGGCAGCCTACACTTCACATAATAGGCCTGTAGGTGGCACTTGGGCTTCATTAGCTATGAGAGTTTCATGAAACTGTGTAGGATATCATACATAAGTGAATTCAATAGTCTACTGATTACCTTTTTTTTTTTTTGTGCAGTGCTTTTGCAGTCATTCAGCATCTATTTTCTCACCGATGTAATTTGATTTATAAAATGAGACAAACCGCAGATCCAGATCTCTCCACAAATAAGCTCGTCTGTCCCGTGTCAGTTTCTACTGATTTATGAAAAAGAACGGAAAATAACCGCTCCACTTCACATTATTGTCCAATTAAATTTGAACTTGAGCCAGATCATGATTGGTTGGTGTACATGACAAACGGACATTGATGAATTATGTAGCTTAATATTCTAAAATATATATGGATTTTTTTAGCTAGCTTTGATTATTGATGAAAAAAAGTTTAAAATATTGTTTGGTTTATTTTTTTCTTTCCGTCGACCCACTCACTGAAAGAACCATATAGTCTATGGCTTGAGAGCCTATGGGTTCTGAACAGACGGTGGAATATCAGTCAGTCAAGTAAAAGGCACGCAACCCATAGCAACGCCTCAGATTTGACTATATGTAAAAATAAACAGGAATTTTCCGACTTTTGAGCGATTATTTACTGTTTTGTACACATTGTCATGTTAATTAGAATTCAAATGCATTTTGTTTTATTGACCACAATATCATTGATATTTGTCTGAGAGGGGCACTTTTGAATAATTTTGAAAAAAGGGCAGGGGCTCGAGCCCCCAAACCCCTGCCCCTGAGGAACTCTCTGCACGTTCCTGTTCAGATCCCACGGAACACGCGCTATTTTACGGATTAAAAATAAAAGAGTAATAAAATATAAGGTAAGGTAGTCAATAAGTGTAGAATAGCACTGCATGTTTGCTTATGTGCATCAATCCGAGTGTAAACGGTAAGAGATATTCAGGCAGGTGAAAAGCGTTTGGTTAATGGTGAATATTGACCTATCGTGCGTCCTGTTGCCGAGCCCCGCCTTGATGTAATGATTGACAGCTAGGGGGCGTGCTCGGCTCGGAATGCATTTTCAAATCCACAATGACTTAAACTATATTCATCGCGGGGTATTTAATGAAAATGCAATTGAAACGTCATATATGTAAGTGTCAATGCATTTAAGAAAAATAAAAGACATTTAAATCACCGTTTTGCTACCCTTTTGCTGCACCTTTGGCTCAGAATGCATTCTTAAACTCTCATTGCATTTTGCTACAATTATCCCGCGGTTTAAATGCATTTAGGAAAAACAGCATTTAAATGATAATTTTGCTACAGTTTTTGCTTGGACATGTTAGGAAAAATAGCATTTTAATGATAATTTTGCTACAGTTTTTGCTTGGACATGTTAAACATATCTAATCAATTTGGGTAATACATTTTCATTTTAATTTTGCAACTTATAAAGCTTTAAAATATGTTTTTAATATGCATATTAAAACTAGTGTAGAAAATGGCAAATTTAAATTATATAATTGAATTTTCATTTTCATTTTGCACTAAATGTTGCACATATGTATGGGAAAATGTAAATTTAAATACAGAAATACATGGCCATTTTACATATTGCATTGCCATTTTGCATATTACATTTCAAATTGAATTTTGCTACACATATGCTTCCATAGTAATCAGTGTTGAGTTCTACTGTAAGGTTAACCCTGCCTGCTTTACATGCTTGAAAGTGATTAACAGTTGAAAACATTAGGAATTTAGAAAAGTAATCAAAAAGTAATCCTAATCCCAGTTGAACACTGGCTCTGGTGTGACTGTAAATGCAGACCTTGAGCCAAAAACTCATCACCAAACACCAATGACTTGTACATACACTACATAGACAAAAGTATTGGCACCCCCTTCTTTAGAACAGAAAAAGACACTAAAAAAACTGTGGCAACAACGACGGGAACATAATTCATGTATTTAAAAACTGTATTTCCATCTCTGTTGCAACAGTTTTGGACGTGTCTAAAATGACTGTACCCATATGTACAAGTGATTGGTGTTTAGTGATGAGTTTTTGGCTCAAGATCTGCATTTACAGTCACACCAGAGCCA
Source organism: Tor tambroides (assembly GCA_021397915.2). NCBI lineage: Eukaryota > Metazoa > Chordata > Actinopteri > Cypriniformes > Cyprinidae > Tor > Tor tambroides. The sequence continues at coordinate 7,101 of JAFVLL020012211.1, read as the reverse complement.
GTGTTCAACTGGGATTGGGACTTGGCTTTCTGCAGACCAGTCAAATTCTTCCACACTGACTCAATCAATCATGTCTTTTTGAACCGAGCCTTATACACAGAGACAATGTCATGTTAGAATAGAAAAGGGTTTTGTCCAAACCATTGCTATAAAATTAGAAGCACACAATTCCCTAGAATATCATTATATGCTTTAACATTAAGATTTGTACTCATAGAAATTACTAAAGTAGTCAAACCTGTTCATTAGAAGGGGGTGCCAATACTTTTGGCAATATAGTGTATATACATATATAGTAATGAAATGAAGAATAAAATTGTGAACTAGATTTTGACAAAATTCTATTCTGTTGCATATATAACAGAATCTGGCTGAGATAATGGGCTGAATAAGACTAATGCAGAAAGCCCTTTAAAAAGACCTGGATGACTAGATTTAGACACATGAATTGCTTTCAGACAAATTCTACTTTTGCCATATTTTCTTGGTTCCAGTGTTGATGATAATGTCAAGACAGGGAAATCACTGCAAGAACATCTTGATAAGTTCAGCGTCCTCCAGAGTGACTCCCCAAGATCATTATGGCAAAAACACATTGAGAACTTCATCAAAACACGGGTGAGTTCAGCTGTCTGTGTTTTCAATGCGCAATGATACTAAGCATTCAAGTGACCAAAGCGCACTAGCGCCGTTGTCCTGTGGCTCATCACTCATCCAGGTGGATGCTGCACACTGGCTCCGGTTGAGGAGAGACCCCCCCCATGATTGTAAAACACTTTGGGTGTACATCAATACACAATAAAGCGCTATATAAATGCATCATTCATTCATTCAAAGCTGAATTTTAAAACAAAACATTTAAGACCAACACAATACGTGATAAAATAGGACACAGCATGCAAGAATTGTTTAAAATAGCAGGAGAGATGCACTAAGAAAGCCTTATGTAGTAGAAAGATACTACATTACTATCAGAGAACCATTTGGGGTTGATTCTTAAGTAAGGAATAATGTACAGTCAGATGATTATTATAGCAGAATAAACCCTGACAGGGTGATCAGGACCCTGAGACTTATTATTTCGCATCCAGTTTACATTGCTTTACATCCAAGTGTAGCCATGTAAATTGGATGTAAAATAATTATTTAAAATGTTTTATCACTTTGTAGTTTCAAACCTTCAGCTTAAGCAGAACCGGTCAAGATAACTCGCAGTACCCGGATGACAGTTTACATCACGTAACAACAATTGCCTGTAAATGACAAACCTACATCATTTTTAAAAGCACAGACAATGTTTTGGGTCACAACAGAGTTCAAAAATATCTAAACCCCTAAACCTATTGCCTGCGTGTTGAGTGTACGTTTGCAGCATTGTTCAAACACATGTTCTTTGTTTATCTGATCAACACGTCTGAATAGGAATACAAAGTGAAGGCATCACTCAGCAGATACATTGTGGAGGTAAAGAAGGAAATCTACTCATCAATTCAAACCACCATTCAAAAGAAAATGACACCTGGCTTCATAAGTAAGACACCAAGAAAATATACATAAACACAGACTATACAATGATTTTTGGTATTGTCCATCTGCTAGTTTTAAGATTTGAAGTATATTATAAAACTGTGCTGTGTTTGCAATTGTTTTCAATGAGAGCCAAGTTTTTTTGTTAATATTTTGAGCAAAAGTTTAAACAATAAAGACAATTTTCACCAAGGGCTAATATTAGTGGAGGGCACTGTATTACAGTACATGTTTGGTATAGGTGTTAAGTGTTTCATTTTAGTGTCATGATGCTTCTCTATAGAAATATGATGAATGAATGTTAGATGTTGGTTATTACAGAAGCTGCACAGGAGAGAGGAGGAGGAGCCATGCAGAGGATGGAGAAAATAATAACAGAAACAATTGAGCAGTTAAAATATCAAATGTTCAATGAAGCAAAAGTGAAAGTGACTGATATGTTCAAAACCTTGAAGGTAATTTGTTCACACACTCGTCAATAATGAATGTCATAAATACTGGCTGAAAAGTTTTACATAACATTTTGTGATCAGGAAGTCTTTTAAACAGACTATGTTACACACACAGCTGAATATAATGAAAACCCTGGAATCTGAGCTAAGACCTTCAGTGGAACTCTCGTTTTCACACGCCGGAAAAATCAGCCTGCTGAGTAAGAGACTCTGATTTCATCATTTTTATGATTTAAAATAATTTTAGTAAATTATCTTACATGAAGTAATGACTAATTATTTTGAATTGCTGGTTTATTTAAATCATCAAGTTCATAAGTTTATCTAAAGTATGATGTATGGAGCATTGTGTAATGTGTTTTCTGTAGATGTCTCCAGAGAGATTCAAGAGCTGGAGAGACTGTCAGAACAACTGTCTTCCTGAGGTCAAGCAAAACAATATATATATATATATATATATAGTTGAGGAAAATAAGCAATTGTCCTATTGCAAGTTTGCCTTTTTCTGTAATACCTTTTCAATGTAAACATATTATTGTATTTGTTTTAGTGAGAAAGCAGTTTATTAAGAAAGACACCAAACATATTATTGTATTTGTTTTATTGAGAAAGTGGTTTATTAAGAAAAAGACACCACACATGATTGTATTTGTTTTATTAAGAAAATGTTATAGCATGTATCAATAGGAATATAGCTAGGAATGAAACGGGTATTAGCAAGAGCTTTAAAGAAAAGCAATGTTACTCTTTCTGTTTTTTTATATTAGTATTTTGTTTGTAACCTATTTAACCTGTAAACAATAAAACTATACTTAATTATAACTAAGAAGCTCGCCTGCCTGAAGACTCTGATTTATGAACTTGAGCAGAACAGACCACGGAGAAGTCTTCTGTGACCTATTTTGTGAGAATGAAAATTCAAGTGCTTATGAGATAGGACAGACTTGACTTTCTTTACCTAACCTGAGAATAAATAAAATAAGGTAGAAGGTGTAGGGAATTTAGCACCAGAAAACAGTGTATATACACTTTGAAATAGTTTGTCTGGACAACTGGGAATATTTGGTGCATGTATACAGAGACCAGACAAGAATATAGAGATAAAAAGATGTAAATTGAGTTTTCTCATTCAGTGCTGTGTCATTTATTAGTTTTACTCTAGAATTAAAAACATAACCAGACAAGGTGCATACCTGCACTGTGAGACGAGCTATCATTGATTATGATAATATAGGGTGGTGACAAACAGAAATGTAGTTTGGCACGACTTTCACACATACAGCCTTCACCTACAAGCGTGTTTTTTTAATCATGGTTTGTGTTCCTTGCTGTAAGTATTTGCTCAAGGCAACTAGGAACTCTGCACTTAATATGCATGTCCATTTATTTATTCAATCTCTGCATCACGACCTTTTAAAGAAGATAAAATCATGAAATTACCTCACAGTGATGGAGAGAAGGAGCACTAAGCTTGCAGACTCTATTTGACACACAGGAATACACAATCTGAACAGATTTGAGGCATTTTCAGTACGTAGGAAGTAAATGCATGATCTTTAATGGAAATAACCTGACCTAAAACGAATCAGAGTCGATGTAAGAAACAGTTTGAAAAAATAGGAAATGAAACAATTTTAAATTATCAAAGATTAGAAGGAAATAAAAACCGTTTCCATTAAAAACAATAAAAAATGACGTTAACATTTTCAAATATGCCGTTTACAAAGACAAATGATTACAGAAAAACATTCAGTGCTATTTCACAACTTTTTATGGGCCTTAGGACAGTAGAGAGAGATGACAGGAAAGCACTGGGAGGAGAGAGGGATCAGCAGAGGACCTCGAGACGGGAATCAAACTCGGGTCGCCGTGAGCGCAGTTGAGCTGTATGTAGACGCTCGAACCACGAGGCTATTGGTGCTGACCTGTTTTACATATTTAAGTCCATTTTGAGGTTTTATTTCTTTTTATCTAAGTAGGTCAGGAGAACCAGTCGAGGAGAGATTGTTACAAAGTAGCGCCTGCAGGACACAAAATAACGCCCAGCGCCTTCTCTCACTCATTCACTCCGATACATTCAAGAGTTACAACTTACCTTACAGCATTTAGCACCTCTTTCTATAGGTGTTCAATGCTTAAACAAGCCTAAAGAAGTCACAGTATGTGTCGAAACATTGCAATTGTTTGAAACATCGACACTTTATAAATTCCTTTAGATTTTTCTCAATAATTTTACTGTGATGGAGAGCTTTCTGAGATGAGGTGAACCTAGACATGCACCACAAACACAAAATAACATGATTTTTTTTTATTTTCCACAAAGAAAATTCAAACAAACACCAAAAAAACAGAATTAAACAGAGAAAAAGGATTGCAGCTATGTAGGCAAACATGGAAATAGACGATGACCAAGCAGAATATGACACACTCATTCAACCCAGAAGATGAATACTTTGACCCAGAGCTTTTACGTGCCTACAGTATAGGTTTTCTCGATGTATTCACAGACTCAGCTCATGCTTCCATCGCTGGAGGTAGTAATTCTGTTTCCTTTGCCAACCGAGCGGGCAGAGATGTGCTAACAGGCACTCTGTCCAGCAGAGACACCAACACATGCGCGATAAACAGGGACAAAAAGTAATGCTACTTTCCCCAGGAATAAAAAAACAAAGGGGGAAAGGTGAAACACACACTTTGATCCAAAGAGGAGCGCCCCTGGACAGATGAAGCTGATGTATGACTTGATTCACTTAGGACACCATCTAGACAAAGAAACCACCCTATTTATAAAAAAGATATACACATCAAAAGCTTTATCACATACTTTAATAATAAAAATGTCATATTTGCAATACAATGTCCTTGCAGAAAAGTTCATGTTGGAGAAACATCTTGTCGTTTAAGGGAGTTCAATAAAAAGTGGTGATTACAACTAAACCAGCTGAAAAACACTTTAAAGAATGCAATCATCCTGTCTCTTCCTTTCTGTTTTTTGGTAATGAACGTATAAAAATTTCAGTAAGATGAGGTGATACTGATCCAATTAGGAAAAGAAGAGAGGCATTTTGGATTTTTTTTTTTTTTAAATGTTGGTTCCCTATTGGGATGAATGAAGAACTTGTTTTAAAAGAATTTTTATAAGAGCATTTTCATAATATGTTTTTCATATAGGTGTGCTTTTTTAATTGGAATATTTCTGCTTAAATGTCTTGAATATAGTTGTGCACTGTATACTGGCTATTTGTTTGAATTACATTTTAACACATTCGAATAGCAAACAGTTATTGTAATAATATTTCACAATATTACTGTATTTTGGATCAAATAAATGCAGCCTTGATGAGCAGAAGAGACTTGATTTAAAAACATTAAACATTTTACCGATCCCAAACGTTTGAATGGTAGTGTATTCAAGTAACTGGTAAAGTCATAAAATAATTGAAGTGAATTTCTTGAGTCATACTTACGGGTTGAATGTCAATGAGAGCTTTTTTGCTTTCATCAGCACTGGGCTGGAATATTTTTCTGCTGGTTTTTTGTCGGGTGGAGGTGGAAGCAAAACAGGTAACAGCTTTAGTGCAAGATTTCCCTTTGCATCTGTCGGAAGATAATTTTACATTTATCAACACTACTAAAAACAGTAGCTGAGCCGTTATTGAGTATTATGCCATGGTCTGTCTGAATACTCGATTCCGATTGGCTGGCAGGTGTTGATTAACTTCGTTTAACTGCACAGGTAGTTCCAAGTCAGTTTAATCACCGTTCCATATTAATGCGCTGCTTTAATAGATGCACACTAACCAACACACACACACACACACACACACAAGGAGAGAGTATGAGTTCAAAGATCGCAGATTGCGCTGCACACATACATGAACTTCTTGTCAACGCCTCCCCGCGATTTTTATTAATAAAATAGCCTAAATACTAGATCGCTACATTATATTCCTCTGCAACGATTGTAAAATGGCTGTTTTTTTAAGTAATTGTTTGTAGAGAGAGAGACGCGCACAGACGCAGGTAACAACTGTCATCTCTCTCGATTGATAATTAATTGAAATACATGCTATAATTCATTCAAATAAATGTGATGATTGCGATCTTACCACACTATTTCATCTCTGTGTCTGATTTGAAGCGGCAGAATGCTGAGCCAACGAGCCTTCACTGACGAAAATAACCGTCATTTTTATCGTTCTGATCAAATATTGCAGCGCAAATATTATTAATATCTTTAATATGTGAATGCTGGCAAATGACCATGGCATAAACGGGATAATCAACGGCTTGCAATTTTCAAGCAATCTTGAGGAGCTTGATTGGCCAATTCAGGTGTTTGATTAGGGTTGTAACTAAACTCTTCAGCATAGTGGTTCCCCAGGAACAGGGTTGAAGACCTCTGCACTATAGCCATGAGAATTAGCACGGAACTGGCAATTTTCTGGAGACGAAAATTGTGGGTTCGAGTCCCACCTGGGTCATCTTTGAGGGGTTACATTTAAGTTGGCTGCAAAAAAGACATGCTAGGATGATTAGTTCAAAGTTACACTATAGCCATGAGAATTAGCACAGAACTGGCAAGTTTCTGAAACATCTGTCAGTTTAGCTTGCATCAGACTGTCTATGAATGCTTGTAGGTTGATCAGAGAAAGGGCCTAATGGATAAGGCATCAGCCTTAGGAACTGAGGATTGTGGGTTCAAGTCCCACCTGGGTTGTCTTTAAGGGGTTACATTTAAGTTTACTGAGCAAGAAATTCCATGATGCTAAGTTCAAAGTGACTCTAGCCAAGAAAACGTAACAAGAGACTTAGCATAGAACCGGCAATCTTCTGAAAGCTCTGTCAGTTTAGCTTGCATAAGACTGTCTGTGAATGAATCGACCAGAGAAAAGGCCCAGTGGTCTAATGGATAAACCATCAGTCTTTGGAGCTAAGGATTGTGGGGTTGAGTCAAACCTGTGTCAGCTTTGAGGGGTTACATTTAAGTAGGTTTCGCAAGAAATGCCAGGATGATTAGTTCAAAGGTCCACAATAGCCATGAGATTTAGCACAGAACTGGCAATTTTCTAGAGACTCTGTCAGTTTAGCTTGCATCAGACTGTCTATGAATGCCTCTGAG
>JAFVLL020012210.1:0-31221 GCA_021397915.2 Tor tambroides | reverse complement strand
ACACACACACACACACAAAAAAAAAGTTGGTTAAATTTGTTAGTTTTAATAGAAACCAACCCATGGGCTATAAAAGTGCCAAGAAATGACAATGTTTTTCATTTTACAAACCTTCAGACTGCAGCAGAAACCCAAAACGCTGTGTTGTTGAGGTCTATATTCGAAAAGGACAGAAAAGATCGCAGGCCATCCGCAACAAACGCAATGATCTAATCTTGTGAAATGCACCATTTGCCAAAAACCTGCTGCTTACATAATCCTCAATGCGTGTCTGTTACAGATTTAGGGGAATGTGACGGCAGGAGTAATGGTGACCATATTGCCACAGAAAAAAAACAGATGCCAATCAAAGCAGGGAGGAATGTTTGCTTTACATCATCCTGCCAGAGGTCTGTTCGAGTCAGAGCATGCATTACGGGCTGGCTCGAGTCAATGCATCAAACAACGTAAAACACCTGGAAGAAAGTGGGTCTGAAAACGGAGATGTAATTAACCTCCTTCCTTTCAGTCTATCTCAGAGCCAACTAGAAGAGTCAGATCGACTGAGAAGGTCAGAAAGCTCTCCGCTCACTCATCCGAGTAATATAAACAAGAATCAAACTTTCTGAGAATGACATTTAGAGAGCTTGATGGAGCTCTTGCCGATTATTACAGCTGGAAAAGCCAAGATAAAGCACCGCCCTTATGACTGCAACGGGATGGGGATCCGGTCTCATTATTTGGAGAGGTTTAGGTGGATGCCAGGCGTATACGGTTTTATGTAAATGTACTGTACATATGCACTCACTAAAGACAACTCTAAACCTGAAGCCAACAAACAACATCAGATCAGAGCAGCTGTAGCAACCATGTACTTTGGAAATCATTGAAGAGAATGTCACCCTTTAGTTTAGGGACCAGTTTTCACTATTAACTGGTTGCTTATTAGCATGCCTATTATTAACATATTGGCTGTTTATTAGTACTTATCAAGCACATATTCTCCATGACCATATATACACTACATCCCAAATCCTGCCCAATACCTAAACTTAACAACTACCTTACTAACTATTAACAAGCAGCAAATTAGGAGTTTATTGAGGCAAAAGTCGTAGTTAATAGTTTGTTAATAGTGAGAATTGGACCTTAAAAAAAAGTCTGACTATGTCTACAGCTACATGTCTCCCTATGGCAAAACAATTAACACAGATTTCATCATATATGCACATTCAATCCAAAAGATCAGATAAAAAAAAAAACCAAATATCTGCCTATGGCCTCAGAAAAATCAACTTAGTTCAAATGGAAAAGTAATTTTTACACACCACACCATTTTTGTTTTAAACAAATTTGTTCCAACTCTTTGTTTGGTTAAATTTCTCAGAAAACAATACTTAATTTCTTCATTTTGCATCTCATGTAAATGTATCTTGATTTAAGAAAACAAAAGTACTGCGGAAGATATTAATTTTGCAGTGAATGCAAGTTTTAATACCATGATTTTGAATTTATGCCTTTCTGCTCTGATTTAAAATTGTGAAAGGTCAAATTAAGACCTTTCTTTTTAAGACCCGAAACCCTGAATAACACCCAACAGTTAGTTGAATATTTCATCCTTATCATTAGTGATGACTACAGAACTACTCCTCAAAAGTCAACAGGTCACACACACACACACACACACACACACACACCTAGGCTGAAAACAGTGTTATGAAGGATCCCAGCGTTTGGCATTTATGAGTGCTTGGCAAACTTGCTGTGTGTCGACACATTTAGTTGTTATCAGTATCAAAGTGAGTGAGGATTCAGTCCAGGAATTCGTGGCATGAAATACTGTGGGTCACGGCACGGTTAGGCGCACGTGTGTGTTTGTGTGTGTGTGTGTCTTCATTTAGGAATGGCAAGCACCCTTTCATATTGTGACTGACATGCCTTTTACAGTTTCCCAAAATCAGCTTCAGTCATACTTTACAACATTTCTCCTGAATGAGTGAAAAGAACTGTCCTGTAGGTCTCAAAGAATGACTTTATTATATTCAACAGAAGTTATATTCTAAAATGTGTCCCATGGCGGCTGGCCAGCAGGATTTTTGTGTTGTGAGAAGCTCCTGTGAATTGCCAGAAGTTGTACTAGGATGTGCTTGATGTCAGACACATTCATAATTTCAATAAAATCTGAAAACAAAGAGGCGGGCCTTAACATGGATGTTCTGGACAGTGTTAGGATGAGCGATTGCCAATCACTGGTTTTTAAAAAAACATTTCACCAATGCTACATTTAAAAAAAAAAAAAATACAATAAAAACAGTAATATTGTGAAATATTATTTCAATTTAAAATAACTGTTTTCTGTGTAAATATATTGTTAAATGTAATTTATTTCTGTGATCAAAGCTATGTTTTCAGTATCATTACTCCAGTGTCACATGATCCTTCAGAAATCATTCTAATATGCTGATTTGCTGCTCAAGAAACATTTCTGATTATCAATGTTGAAAATGTTTATACTCCTTAATATTTTTGTAGAAATCATGATACTTTTTTTTCATTTGATGACCAGAAAGAAAAGAAATAAACTTTTGTATTATTATGTCTTTACTGTCACTTTTGATCAATTTAATGCATCCTCGATGAATAAAATTTGTTTTTTTTCTTTCACAAAACATACATCTTTCTGACCTCAAACTTATATACAAATTTTAATGCCTTTCTCAAAGCTGAAATATCAAACCGTTTTTGGTTATGGATTTTGTGACTTCACCACTATTATTGGAAACATTTGACTGTTAATGAATTTCGACAGTTACAATAAGCACTTATAGAAAACCCTTGCTGTACATCGGCTGATCAATACACTAAAACACACAGCATACAGAGAATGACAGGAAATCGATTATTTGTGTGTCTCTTTGTGTCCTTTCACACACGATAGCGTTACATGTCAGAGACGGGCTTAATAAAAACAAGAGGCCGTAATACGCTGAAGAATTAGTAAGCCTGCTTAATTTGTTCCACAAGACTCCGACTACACCCTTTTGTTTCATGTCCGTTTTATGGATGTGCCCTAATGTGCACGATATAAAAATACGCTTGACGGTCTGTCGCGCATCTGTCAGACACACACCCCGCATGACGGCAACATCTCGTCATTTACTGCAACGCTCTTTTACTGTTGATGTTTGTTTTACTTGGTGATTCAGAGGTTTAAGTCTTTAGAGAGCAAATTAGCTACAGTTAAATGCGGATTATATAACAATTCAAATAATGGGAAGCAGAGTTGTTCTAGGAACGACAACTGTAAAATAAAACAATACAATAAATTGAAGAACCTGTTCAAGTAATTACGCTCACTCGTCTGTGAGCGTCACATTAAGGATATGTTTATTGACCGCAGTCCACAAACTGAAGCACAACCCATTTTATAACATCATTTTACACCACCTCAGTATGTAAAATCCAGGCTGCTGAAAATTCAGTGTAATTTCAACTTCAAAATATTCACGGAATCTACAGCAGCTTTTATAGTTGAATTACGCTGTATACTTCACATAATGCAAAGCCATCTCAAATTATTCTACTGAGTGATTCTGTGGAGCTGCCGCACTTCAGCTTCACACATATTCTTGATCTTGTGGTTCAGTGTCTATTTTCTTTTTCTGTAACCAGAGTGCTGGTGGTCTGTGAGACTATAGCAGGTATTGACCTGACAAACGTGGTGTGATGGAAAAACGAGTAGCCTAAGCGATCGCATGCAACACATAGTCGACTTGACAAACAATGCATGTTCAACATCAGTTGAGGGTCTAAAATTAGCAATGAACTGATAATGGATTATGATCAGTTATTAACCTTTAGTCTTCGTGGACTGAAATCGTACCAAAATCATTCCTGCTGCAAAAAGGGAGGGGAAAAAAAATCTGTCATCATTTACTCATTCTCGCGCTGTTATAAACCCAGGGGGAAATAAAGAAAAACAAATATTACATTTCACAGTAAATTGTGTTAAACATAGAATATTATGCTTTTTTTGTGGCTGACAGTATAATTCATATGAATTAAATTAATAAATAAACAGATGATGAGAATCAAGTACACTCTCAAGTTTTTGGACAATAAGATTTTTTTCAAGCCTGCATTTATTTGATCCAAAGTACAGCAAAAACACTACAATTTTGAAATATTTTTACTATTTAAAATAACTGTTTTATAATTTTAAAATGTAATTTATTCCTGTAATTACAAAGCTGAATTTTTAGCATCACTACTCCAGTCACGTGATCCTTCTGAAATCATTCTAATATTCTGATTTGCTGCTCAGAAACATTTATTATGTTGAAAACAGGTGAGTAGAATTTTTTCAGGTTTCTTTGATGAATAGAAAGTTCAGAAGAACAGCATTTATCTGAAACAGAATCTTTTGTAACATTATAAATGTCTTTATCATCACTTTTGATCAATTTAAAGCATCCAATTTAAAGCACATATATAATAATAATAATAATAATAATAATAATAATAATAATAATGTTTCTTGAACAGCAAATCAGCATATTAGAATAATTTCTGAAGGATCATGTGACACTGAAGACAGGAGAAATGATGCTAAAAATTTAGCTTTGATTACATTTTAAAATATATTCAGATAGAAAAGTTTTTTTAAAATGGCAAAAATATTTACTTTTTTTAGTGTTTTTGCTGTACTTTGGATCTAATAAATGCAGGCTTGGTGAGCAGAAGAGACTCCTTTAAAAACATTAAAAATCTTACGGTCCTTATCTTATCTTAGATAAAAAAGTATTATCTAAGTATTATTTTGCCAAATCTGACTAAAATTTTTAAAAATCATTAGCCAAATAAAGAAAAAAAATAATAATAATTTTTATAATATTAAAAAAAAATTATAATAAAAGTATATATAATAAAAGCAAAATTAAAATGTTTTTAATTAAGACTTCATAAAAATATAAAAACAATATAGTGAACATTTAAAAAAAAAAAAAAAACAGTGCAAGATATTAACAAATGCATTAAGTTTTTAGAGGATGAAAAATGTTGAAAAATCTTATTTAAATAAACCAATCCTATAATTCTGGAAATGATTGTAAAACTAAATATTTCATTTCAAATAAACATTTCAAATATTTCATTGTATACTAAATGTTTCATGTTAATATGTGCAAAATTTACTAAAATAAATGAACATAAGTTATGTGAAATATTGGCTAGAAATATACATGACTCATGACTGCTTGCAAAACTCACACAGAGTGAGTTTAACGCCTGCAGCCAGCCATCATAGTTTTTCAAAAGCGCATAAAACATGTGACTGACTGCACTTTTATCATGACAGGGTCGGTTAAAAGAGCTGCTTGAGAATAATTAAGGTGTGATGAACAACACAAAAGGAAAAAAAAAAAAAGAGACCAGCCACAACCCAGTTTCACTTTCTGTGAACAAAACGACACTTTTGTGTGTAATACTTACTGTGCGTGTGTGTACTATACCGGTGGCTAAATATACGTGTGCGACTGTGTGAACTAAAGAGGAACCTGAGCATGCTTTGATTGACGAGAAATCTGCAGCACTGCCGTCTCCTTGTATGGTTATAGAGTCGATCTGTGGGGAGAGGTTTTTCAATGATGTTTCGTAGGCCAGCTCACGTGTGATTGCTACAACGGATATGTTGGAGGTTACCAACACAGACACATAAATGAATAAAGCCTACATATTGGAGGGAAAAAAGCATACTTCATACTACATAAAAAATGTATTATTTGTTATTCATTATATGTTATTTACTCATCTGTATGATATTTTTAAATAGAATTCTTTTTTGTTCCATTAGAAAAAAACAACAGAATACAGGTTTGGAATGACATGACAGCAGATAAATAAAAAAAAAGACATTTTTGAAAATTAATAATTAATAATCTGCTTACATGTTTATAAAAAGAATGTATATAAAATAATTAATCATTATTAAATTAATATTATAATTATATTATAATATTATATTATTTATAAACAATTGTTTTGCAATATTTAATTGAATAATAATATTGCTAACGCATGCATTTTAAATGTGCAGGAATATTGTAGGTCTTTATCTCTGACAGATTTTTTTTGAGCTGCAGAGCACGCTTTTGCTGACTGCATTCTCTCGCTTAATCGTTCATCCACACTGACTGTTCACCAGTAAACCACATCCTGAGGAAGGGAACAAATTACATGAAAAAATAGTAGGCCCGTATCAACCAGACAGACAAAAAACAACTGTACGTGTACTGTATTGTTGAGAATGTGAGGTAGCAGGTATATTTTTACATCAGGGGCATTTTCTCTTAGAAGGGACGTCAAAACGAAGTAGGTGAGAAAATAATCGACAGTACATAAAAGCAATAGGAGATCAGATAGGTATGAAACCACTTTTTCTTCCAACAGCGTCTCTTCTACCCCCCTTTGAACTCATTGTGTTCTCAGTGAGAAATACAGGTGAAAAGTCTCAAGAGAGGAGGTGGTGCCTCCACGGCACTGTGATTGGCCGATTACTCCTACAGTATGATACTGCTCACCAGTCATGTTTGCAAATGATCTGCAAATCGGCCTGAAAGGGTCAAACGGGTGAAGTAGTGATGGAAAGTCTGATTCTTTCAGGTTCTTTCTGCCAGTTCAATTTCAATGAACCTGGTCAAAACCAATTGATATCATCACGCAACAACGAAAGGTTGTTTGGTGATTGTTAAAATAAAGTTGACTTCCAAAACAAGCATTTACAGAACATCCCATGACTTATGATCATTAACCATCAAATATTTCTTTCTTTTTAATTCAAGTAAAACAACAGTTAAAGGAATAGCTCACACTAAAAGTTCAGTTTCGGTCATTATTTACTTACCCTCAACTTGTATGAGTTTCTTTCTATTGTTGAGCACAAACGAAGAAATTTTGAACAATTTGGTAATCAAACAATGGGGACCAGCAACTGAGGGTGAATTATCCCCTTAATAGTGACGAATTAGGTTTTTTATTTTAAAGCAATTTTTAAAAGAAACATTACAGTATCTGTTGCTTTTTGACAGTGTATCAAACATCATAGTCTAATATCTAGCATCTCTGGTGCTTGCAGCAGAAGTCAAACAGGAAACACTGGCAACGTTCAGAAACACTATACCACAATAATAAACGCTCTTTATGTCAGATCAACATCAGAAGCACGCATAAGCAAAACGGTGCATGATTCGTTTGCATGCACACTCTGACAGAAAGACGAATACTTACTCATTAACAAAATGAAAGGTGATATGTATCACCAATAAGCTGCATGCAAATGCAGCAGTGAATGAAGAGAAAAAAAAAATACTGCTCGTGATGCCAACATGTCAGTTTCTGGAAAGCTTTTTGCATTTACGCCACACAGTCAAATATGCAACATGCAAACATCAGTTGCACGTAATCATGCAAAAAACGAGGGTTTTAATTTGCAGTGCTTGTTTGAATGGCATTCTTTTATTTGCCTCAATGACAACTCAGCTTAAAAACTGAAAAACTCATTAAAGCACTCAAATGCAAACAGCATGTTTTTAAGCATGATAATGTAGCCTAAGTGATAATGTAGATAAGTGACTGCATTTTATAGACTATTTCATGTTCATATGGTGGATGTGACATAATTAGCACTTCTTTGCAGTGTGATTTTCATGACTTGAATCACATGAAAATGTGCCCATTTTCGAAGAATCACCCATAAATATGTATCAAAGGTTATGACAGTGTTGCGATGCTCCATTCAGCCATTTGTGCACATTCGCTTTCACCTTTTAACAATGAAACTACAGTCATTGAGTTCACACAGTCAGCAGACTTGGTTTTAAAAGCATTCACAGGCTTGTTCAAGACAAAAAAAAAAAAAAAAGTCCTAAGTGAATGCATTAATCCAGCCTCCTATCAAATAAAGAGGATCTTCCCAGAAGACAAGAGAAAGTCTTTTTTATAGCTGTTTATATTCAAGATAATAGCATGCACGATAAAAAGAGATTGCTGTTTTACTTGGCTGTGTGTGTTTAGCAGAGTGTGGAGAACTTAGAAAATAATGTCAATCAATTAAAGAAGCCATTACGGTTAGAGGTAAAACATCACATTACTATATATATATATATATATATATATATAGAGCACAGTTTCCTTAAGTGGTATTTAATAATAAAAAAAAAAAGCTAGTTTCTAGGTAGACCCTTTTTTGGTAGCAAGGGGTGGGTTGTGACATGGGTAAGAAATGAACCAGGCATCCGGGCAAAAATGCCCCAGATATTTGTCTACAGAATCTAGAGCTTCTATAAACCACTATCAAAAACTTGACTTCCCATAATGACAAATACTGTATTCCAGTCTCTTTTTAATTCACATTTGAATATATTATTTAGTGTCTTTATGTCATCACAAGCTGGTTGGAACCATCTGGAACAAGCTAGAACAAATAAACTTAGCAAAAAAGCAATGGTTTCACACAATGTCAAATGTGTGAAATGTCACACAATGAACACATATATGAAGGACTTATTTAACATCCTAAGTAATTTTATTCAGCACAAGCTGCTGCTTTGATGCAACGGTCAAAACACAAACAAGCATTTACATCAACATGACAGTAGGCAGCCAAAATCTAACGTCTTTCTAAACCTTTTTTTTAATTAGATTTGATAGGTAGAAGTCTTAGAAGTTTAAATTTGAGAACTTAATTAAAAAAAAAAAAACCCAAATACAAATATGCAATAAATTTAAATAAATATTTGACATACACTACCATCTTCTTTGTTTGAAGAAATATTCAGCAAAGATGCATTGAACTGATCAAGTGACACTGAAGACTACATAAAATTACATTTTAACATATATTGAAACAGTTATTTTAAATTGTAAAAAATATTTCACAATAATACTGTTTTTACTGTGTTTTTGATCAAATAAATGCAGCCTTAGTGGGCATAAGAGACTTCTTGGCTAGGAAAAAATGCCCTTGAAAATCAATTCCAGGGGCAAATATTGCCTATCAATAAAAAAATACATTCCTGAACCTGGTTGTGACCATACATGGAATGATATTACACCAGCAATTTTTCAAGTATGTGATAATAAACAGCATGAAATTATGTTAAAGCCATGGCTTTATTAGGTTTCAAGTCAGTCCAAGTCAACATAAGTGAGAACAGACAACTGGTTTCCAAAAGACGTCCGACGTGTTAGAAACTAACAAACAAATCCTCAGCACAGCTGGTGTTTATTTAACTCGGCTTTGCCACGGCCCGGACTACTAACGGTAGCCAACACAGTCTGGCTACAGAAAATAAAAGTCACTGACTACCTGTGTTAAGTGAAAACAAACCTGCTCTATACTTAGTTGGTCTTCTAGTCCATGTGCTTATGTATTTAAGGGCTTCTCCAAGGTGTGGCCCCTCAAACTACAACAGAAGCCTTTGTGCCACAGGATGTAAAAAAGTGCCGCCTTTTCCAAAGGTGAAGGCTGGGACTATTGGAGGAAGAGGCCTTTTGTTGCAATGTTCCAGAGCGATGCGGTCATTTGTCTTTTTATTATCGCTTTAAGGGCACTGGCTTCTAACAGCTTTTCAAAGAACTCAAGGAGTCATGACCAAGAGAAACTTAGCAATCAGGCCATGCTCACTTTGGCTCAACTCAACAGTGCTGGCTTTGTAAAAGAGTCATATAAAGTCCGGGCCATTTAAAGGGACAGTTCGCCATAAAATAAAAACATTGTCATCATTAGCTCACCCTCATGTCATTGCAAATCTGTAAGAATTTCTTCACAAAAGATGATTTTTAGAAATAATATCCTGGCTGCGTTGAGGTGAATAAGGACCGTTGAGCTCCAAAAATGACAAAATGCACCATAAAAGTGATCTATATGAACTTCTGGAGTCATAACCATACACTTCATATATACACTTTAGTTTAGGGACCGATTCTCGCTATTAACTAATTGCTTACTAGCAAGCATATTACTAGCGTATTATACATATTACTAGAATAGGCTGTTTATTAGTACTTATAAAGCACATATTAATGCCTTATTCCCAAGACCATATTTTAGATCCCTTAATCCTATACCTAAACTTAACAACAACCATACTCACTATTAATAAGCAGGAAATTAGGAGTTTACGGAGGCAAACTTTAAACTTTATATGGTGTCTATAACATGTGTGAACATATATAACATATTTGAATAAAAACTACATGAGTAAAGTTTGTGAACAAACTTTGAAGTTGGCTTGAGAAAGCCTAGCCTGAATGATTGGAGCAGCTGTAAAAGACTGAAGTTTGAAAGTTTAGATAAATAGATTAGATAGATGTTGACAGCATGTTGCTAGCATGAGTTAGCACATTGCTAACATGAAATTAACATGTTGCTAGAATGTTTTCATCATGATTAACATGTGGCTAGTATGTTTCTAGCATGATTAGCATGTTGCTAGCATGTTTTAGCATGAGTTGCATGTTGTTAGCATATGAAGGCTGAAAGTAAATATATTTTTTATAATTAAAATATAATTGAGCTTCATTATTTACAACATATATTTAAAATAAATATAAATAAATAAATAAAGTGGCAGGATATCCTTTAAAAATTACCTTTTTTTCTTCCACAGACAGCATTAGGGATGTTCATTTTTTTCAGTATTTGAATGCTAAAATATTATTTATCTTTCATGTAGGCCTACTTCACTCGCGTTCCAATATCCACGTAAAACAAAATGTTTTGCATAACTTCACGGCAGTACAGTGATAATGCTTAACGGCACAGATTTTACTACATATTTAAACTGAGCAGTGTTTTTTTCCCCCATATGTTTGACTGATTGTTTTTTATAATGATAATGAACAGGCTGCATTGTCCAGGTAGAATGTTTAACTGTGTTCGCGCATGCGGCGCTGGTGCAATCACTTGATTTTTTCCCCTTCTAACTGTGGCAGCAACTACTCCTTTTAGTCATGAAGATAATTGGAATTGTAAAAGGTTTGCTTTTATTTGTGTACATTCACAATAAAAACAAATCTTTGCGCTTTTGTAAAATAAGCCAAAAAAAAAAATAATAATAATAGGATGACGCTTTCTGCCGTCTGGTTTCCTTTTGCGCAGCACAAAAATGAACCGAAACTCTGCATAGGCTACTTGTTGCACAGTTTTCTTTCGTTTTCTTAAATTATTATTTAAGTGAAAATATATTTCTCGTATAGGCCTATTTATTCGTTATAATATATAGCTTTATTATGTTTTTCTCCGCTCGCAGAAGCGCTGCAGGTGCGTATGTCATATGATATGATCATGTGAATCCTCATGTTCTGTTGTTTGCTGCTTTTTGCGCATGTAAAATTAATCCCCGGAAAACAAATGTTAGTATTTTTAACGGGTCACAGACAGTTATTCTTTCTAATTTAATTCAGTTCTAATTTAAAATAATCTTGTCGGTTAACGGTTAATAATCGGTTAACGAGCGTCGGTTGTCAGTTAGGAAAAATAACCGAAATGAACATCCCTAGACAGCATATAGAGTCACAAGTTTGAAGCAGCATGAAAACTAGTCAATTATGACTGAATTTCCTTTGAGTCAATGATAGTCAAACATGAAACAGGATGTTTGTGGTAATCTGATGAATGCAAGTGGTGCATTGGTGGAAAGACTACACTTGTGACAGATTTACAAAGATATAAAATATTTGCCGATACTGATCTTTGATATCAACAGCATCAGATTACAGAACAACAGGAAGACAGTTATTTAATCCAAAGGCTGTGTGTTATCAAATACTGTTTTACTGAAAGTTCAAGAACACTTAACATATATAACTAAACAGATTGGTCACAGAAATTCAAGAAGTTAAAGACGTGAACTCAGCCTTATCTAGTGACCAAAATACCATCTCTGCACCTGAATATGCCTACTTCCCTTCTGTACAGTATGCAGTACCTTAAATGAATAGCATGTAAAACAGTAGCACATAAACATCTATTCAAGATCCAGAACAACTTAGCAACTGCATAGCAACACCCTGGCAAAAGCCTGTAACGACCAGCATTGTGGTGGGCTTGCGCTGCTGCAAGTGGTGAGACAATCCTCAAATATTCTACTAAATGTGAAAAAATAAATTCAAATTGTTAAAAATTAGCTGCTGTTGGGTTTTTGCAAACCAGAATGCAAACTTTATGAATGCAAACATAATGCTAATTTCCTTTGTTTACATATTACATAACTTTAACAAATGGTTTTCCTTCCTTCTCGTGTAGGTTGAAGATGCAGATTCAACCAGTATGAGCTCAATTCTAGGTCCAACTTCTGTGAAGAACTTGGTGTCAATTTAATTCACCTGAGTGATGACATTACATCAGTGTTTGTTTTTTTTAAACAATAATCAGATTTTTGAACAAACACCAAAGGAGAACTGCTTGTGGAAAACAGCTGATATACTGTACGTTCAATTAGTTCTCCTGAAGTCATGCATACTTAATGTGACATTTGATAATTAGCAGAATTAAAAATAGCTTTTGAGCTTGGGGGCAAAATCTGTTGGTACACACATACACACACACACACACACACACACACAAAGTCAGATGGGGTCAGATGCAAGTACATCGACCGGGAACACAGTCATGCTAGTGTTTGACCTTAGAGCAACTCAACAGTGATTGTGAAACAACCTATGTATTATGACAGCGAGAGTAGCTGCATCAGTTTTGGTCCACTTGTACAAGAGTGATATCTCCTAAACAAGCTAACCCAAGTTCTGCTGACCCAGTGAGATCTGTAGTTCAGATCACAGTACTTCCCTTCCCCCACAAAATCAATACAAAATCTAGTAGAACTATCTATCTACCTACATACATACACACATATATACATACACAAATATTACACACTTATTTGGGGTCAGAACCGTTTTTTTTGTTTGTTTGTTTTTTTTATGTTTGTGAGATGCCTCGTGCTTACCTGCATGTATTTGATCAAAAAAAATTCAATTTAAAATAACTTCTAATTAAATGTATTTTATAATAAATATATTTATTTCTGTGATGGCAAAGCTGAATTTTGATCCTTCAGAAATCATTCAAATCTGTGAAAAACAGTTGTGCTGTTTAATATATTTGGGGAAAAGGTGATTTTTTTCAGGATTATTTGATGAATAGAAAGTTAATAAAGTTAATAAATACAGCATTTATGTGCAATAGAAACCTTTTATGACAACGTAAATGTCTTTACCGTTATTTGATTTCAATTTAATAACTTAATGCATCATTGCTGAATAAAATCATTAAATTCTTTTTAAAAAAAAAAGACTTTGACCCCAAATTTCTTAAAAGTAGTCTATCTATATGTAAAATTCTATTAAAAAAAAAAGAAGAAAAAAAAAGTATTAACCATAATTAAATAAGTACACAAACATATAATGCACAAACAAACAAATAATACTATAATACAAACTCCTAAATGTGTTTTTTTCATATGGTGCAAGATGTGGGTCACGATTGTTTACTAACCAGCAAGCTCATGCATTGATCTCTATCTATAGAGCTTATCTAGCTGAACACGTCAAGCTAGTCAAGATGGCATTTCAAGTAATAATGTTGTAAATAATGCTCAGTTTCTTGCGCAGACTGACTGATTCGCTTCATAAGACCTCAATCTAACGCCAGGAGCCAATTTTGAGTTGCCTATATATACTTTTTTTGACTTGCAAGTGACAGTAGCCATTGACTTACATTTTATAAACCATCGGGACCATGGTTTCACCTAAAAATCTACTGCTTTATGGAAGGAAAAAAATAATAATAATCACCTACATCCTGGATGGCCTAACCCTAGTAAACGGCCCCTAACAGTTGTTCATCAGCTAGGCCTAAACTTTCCCATTACCTTTAAAGTTGAGCCAGATTTGTGTTTTTGACTGCATGTTACTCACGTCGGCGAGGTAGAAAACACAAAATACATGTACCTGTGGTGTACGTGTGTGTGTGTGTGTGTGTGGGTGTGTGAGCGTGTAAATCTGTCTGCGTTTAATCCTTGTAGGACCAGTACCACTGCACAGGAATCATTAAACACTTCCTGAGACTTAAGCCAGGTGTCGTATCTCTCCTATAAATAGCACTGGTGTGGAATGTGAGAAAGCATGCTGGTCTGACTGCCATCATGGATGCTTTGTGCTACAATTACATAACACACAGGCATCACACAGAAAAAAGCATGCCGCACAATGCCGTCACCAAGGCATCTCATAAAGTCCACAGGAAAAGAATAGATAGCGAAAGAGAAAAAGAGGAGGAGGAGGGGCCGATTACCTCGCGATAACCTGCCCCGACACGAAAGATCAGGGAGAGGCAGATGGCGTTTGATTATGTCTCCTACACCCCATTCTTTCTCTGACATACAGGTCATTCAGGTAAACATAAAGGCCTGTTGTAATCAGGGATGTTGGTTAAATGGTTGTATGGAATGCCATGAAGGAACCTGACCGATGGTTTCATTATCGAACTTCAAAGCGGCGAAGCAGAAAGCAGTTGTTTCGGACAGGGGGTCAAAGCGGTTTCGCTACTCCTCGCAGAGCCTCTGACTTCCTCGCCAGCTGTTCTTGATTTCCTCTACACCACTGCCGCTCCCTCGGCCTCTTCCCCCTCGAGCTCCTCATATAAACGTCCCATGGACGCCACCTGACTCTTCTGACGTGTTCAGGGGTTTCTGGCACGTCACTGCTGAAAATTTAGTACAGAGTTTAGTGCAGCATTCATTATGATGTGCGCATAAATGCAATTAGTTTTGTGCTGTTGGCTCTTTTTTAAATTGAAACCAAAACAAAAGGGAAAATAAAAAGAGAAAGCCTTGTAGTTTTCTCCTGAATTTGAACAGCTGTTCCACACAAGTCACGCACCTCACATGATGGGCTATTAAATATTTAGGCGAATTTGTTGTGTGCTCTTAACTAGCAATAAGAATGTCCTATTTTGCGATCCACTCCACAAAATTCTTGGGATTTTTTCCCCAAGTCGGCATGGACATGTCATGTGGGATTGCTTTAGAAGACCTCAGAATCTGCATTTCTCTGTAACGAACACCAATGATGTTCCTTTGATTTATTAAGAATGTTGCTGTAAGGAGAATTTTAATATTTAGGGGGAAAGTGGGGTAAGTTGAGCCACTTTCAGCCAAGCTGCCCTCTATTCAGAAATGATATAAAGAGTATTAAAATGACCTCTATCATATTTGAGGACATTGGTTAGTAGCTAATATGAGAAGAAAACATCTACAGTGTAAGGCCACAGAAACAGAAGGTCTTAGGCATGAATTTTGGGCAATACATAATGTTCATTTCAAATAAAAATATGAACAACAATGGGAAAAATGTACTGATGTACAATCTACAAAGTCTTATTTTGCTGCATATCATTAATATTTTCATAAACCAGCCAGGAAGAGTTCAAAATTAAGCTCAAAATTACAAATAGTTGAGCCACTGGCACAGCTTACCCCAAAGCATCTGGCACACTTCACAGCTTCCAAAAAACAATTCATAGTTGTTGTTTTTTTTTAGCATTAATGCTTGTCATTTTTCTCATGTGCAGCTCTATATGACCAGGCTGATCTAAATATATACAGTAAATATTCACAGTAAGCTAGATTAAGGAGAATTTCCTCTATATACTATAAAATTTGAGGTTATTCAAATCATCTATCAATAGATACAGTGTTGAATTGGTTTGCACAATGCAATATGCAAAGCATGGCATGCACTCATGGCTTGTAGCATGCAAAGCAGAATTTCAGACAAAAAACTATATATTCTACCAGTCCTCTGGCCTAAAATGACCACAGGGTGCACAACTAATGGAGTAAATCATAACATTCCCACTTTTACCTCCATAAGTCAAACGGCAAATATAAATTTTTTAAAAAAAAAACCTGCTGATGAACACACACAGGGTGATGCATGGTATTTTTTACAGCCAGTCCAAATCGAGACTAAATATTTCACAGTTGGCTCTTCTCTCACACTCACATAAACACAAGCAGGCTCTCATGGAGAGTGAGTGGGCTGAAGGCGAGGTTCAGACTTCACCATGATGGACCTTCCCTTCCATTAGAGTCTCTCCACTCAGAAGAGCTTTTAAAACTTTACTGCATTACGTCACACGAGAAAGCAAGAGACTGCATTTGAGGACGGCCAATAAAGCCTGTAAAACCTTTAGAGGAAAATATGGCAGATGAAACTGAAAGAAAGAAAACTCCCCTGCACTTCAGCAGGACAGAATGTGGTTAAAAGTTCAGCTGCTCTGACACAAGCTTCATGTCAATGCCCTCAGTGATGATGCAACCGCTGAGCTGCTCTTCATGGTGGAACGTCAGCCATAACCTGTTGCAACATGCTTCGGATTTATCAAACGTTGTTCATTCAGTACCGTTGTGGTAAAAAGCAAAATGGAACTCAGTTTTGATACCATCTAAATAGGTAACCGAAGAAAAAAAGTCCAAAATTCTCAAGTTCAAATTGACTTCAATGTAACACTTTCACAGGAAACATTTAGCTTTTCTCTATAAAATCAGGCAAAAAAATAACAGGTGATCCTCAAATATGTATTGTTATATTAAAAAAAAAAAAAAATACTTAAATGTACATTCATTATCATTATAAACAACAGTTTGATATCACATGGATTATTTTCCCTTTAAAATGGCACTTCAGTCCAGTATTTCAAGGGCTGTCAAAATCCAGATCATGCCAACAATTATCTAATCATCCAGCCATGTATTCTATGAGTACCAGGACAGATGAAGGTCATACTATCTTGACCTTTCCTTTTCCTTATGCTGGAACTCTGTTCTAGCGCCTCTTCACCACTTACAATTAGGGCTGGGTATCGAGTTCGATACTTTTTAGGCACCGACCGAATTGCCTCGATACCACCGAGTATCGAAAAACATCTTGTCGTTCGGTACCAAATTTCGATACCTAAGGGGTTAATCTCATCAACGTCAGTGAGGCAATAAGCCTGCAGCACTAGGTGTGTTTGACTAGAAGCGACACGGCGCAGATCGACCAGTGTTTGACATCCGCGAGAGCGATTCGAAAGCGTACGGAGCAGTTTGCTCTCTATATCGCGCGGTTGTGTTTACACACAGACTGAAGCGCGTGTTACGCTTGCGGTCATTTCAGCGTCTGCTGTCTAAATGAGGTCATAAACACATGAACAACATCTCCTGAACTGCACTGAGAGTCACTTCATGAGCATTTTACCATTTGATTTGAGTAAAACTAGCGTCATATTATACACACACAGAACTGTAAAGGTATTCACGGCAACCCATCAAAATAAAAGTTCGGTTTAACTTGGAAGACATTGCGGCAGAAATATATTAATATTGTTCAACAGTGTGTACATACTGCTACTACTAGGCTACTATTAAAATTATTAAAACTTTATTTTTTTAATGTAAAGATCACACAACATTTCTTCCATGTTTTAATTTTAATAGTAAAATTTTGTTTGACAAAATAAAGTTTGATTTTCAGTCATTTAAAAGATAAATGAAATTGTTTTATGCCTTCATTTGAAAACCAGATACAGAACATAATTTCTGAGGAAAAAAAAACATTTCATAAGGCTATTTTAAGAATAAATTTGAATAAACTAAGTAGTTTTTATGAATAAATAATGAAATATGAAATAATTAGACATACTACAACACAGAATTTAATAACAATAAAACATATGGTGAAAGAAAATAAAACACCCACTTACGAAAGTGGATAAAGATTTTAAATTTCTTGAAGTCTTTAACAACCTAGAATAAATGAATAGAAATGATGATTCTGTCTGAGCTATGTGTTTTAAAACAAACACGCACAAGTGTAAACTGAAAACTATTTGAGCTTTATTAAAATTATTTGCACTGATTTATTGTGTTGGACATATTTTGTTCCTTTGTGCAATGGCTCAGGAGATGAGGCTTTGAGTCTGTATAAACGTCAACAAGCTGAAAAAATAAAACCAAAGTTTTTTGAGATAATGTAATCTTGTTAAAACTGATTTCATAAAATTGGTATCGAAAAAAGTATCGTTCAGGAACCGGTATCGAACTCAAGGTATCGGTATCGATATCGAAAATTTTTGAACGATACCCAGCCCTACTTACAATATCAGGGAGCAGCTCTTAAAGGAACAGTTAACGCGAAAATAATGATTCTATCTTTATTTACTCACATTGACATGGCTTATTTCTACACAATGAAAGTTTGCAACAAAAATTGGCAATCAATATACAAAATGCACCATTAACAGTAGACTGCTAAACACTATATTCTGACTCTTTTGAAGCCATTTGTTAGCTTTGTGCAAAGCTAGAGCCATGTCTTGAATACTATCCCAAAAAAAGACTCTGGTCACCTACTATTTCTGGTG
This sequence comes from Tor tambroides, assembly GCA_021397915.2. Taxonomy (NCBI): domain Eukaryota; kingdom Metazoa; phylum Chordata; class Actinopteri; order Cypriniformes; family Cyprinidae; genus Tor; species Tor tambroides. The sequence goes on along the minus strand of JAFVLL020012210.1, from coordinate 12,776 downwards.
AGAAATCCATTCATTCAGTGTATACTGTACTATGCCACTAGGCCATGGGAAAGGATTTGTGATTGGCAGCGAAGCAACGCAACTGGCTGATACTGTAGGTCACATGATAATGACAACATGATCAATGTAGTACATCCAGATTACATTCATACTACACACATTCATACTATATAGAACATACTTTAAAAACTCTTTAAACATTTTTCTCTAAACGATTGCTTATTGAAAAGAAGTACCTACTCAGAAAGTACTGATTTCAGATGCAGTCATGGGGTTTAAATATTTAATAGATTCAAGGAAATAAAGAAAAAAAAAGAAAAACTGTAAAAGAACTAGAATTTATTGTGAAGTAATACATTTATATAATACATCAGACCGCTGAAGCAGACCATCCCAAAAATTAACTTACTTTTTGTCATCCTAACAACATACAAAGTTGTGCATAATAGAGCAGCTTTAAGAATATCAAATAACATGGGGGGACAGTTTGGCCAGTATCTGATTATTGGAAGAGGACACATGCCTAGACAGCAGAGGTCATGTAAAAAAAAAAAAAAAAAAAGACAGCTCACTCTTTACATCTTAGCAACTAAGTTTTTTCCAGATTTTAAGATGCACATACAATTTCCAAACACCTTGCCATCTTCTCTTAATACACTGGCATTTGACTGAAAAACATTAAATTCTGACTTCAAACACAACCCAGACACAACATTCCCTCGACCACTTCTAAATGTAACCAAGGCCACAAGTCAGTCAACAAGTTAGTATGGATATTGACCGTGTGGAATTAGATCAGACAGAAATGACATCAGCTAAGGCAACAGACGTCCGCTCGCAAGCCAACCGGCCATTTACAACGAGTCAAATTCAATTTTCACGCCTATCAGTCTCGGCCCAACACAAGCTTCAGCACTTCTGCTACATATTTGTGTTGCTGGTGCCACAGCACATCCATCCAATGTGGCAGTCACTGCTAGACTGGGTGTGGATAAACAATGGTCTAACAAAATGTCATTCGAGAAATATGTATGCCCGGCCTACTGGAGCAATAATAATGATTTTGCTGGACGACATCAAAATTTTTTAGGCTTTAGAAGACAGTGAATAAAATATATCCCATTAATTATATTACATTCATATGATATTGCTATGAACCAATGTTTTTTGTTTTAAAGAAGAAAATTTTATTATTTACATCTGTGCTGTCACATGGACCATTTCAACAACCTTTCTGGACCTTGATCATGATAGTACCCTTGCTGTCTATGGGAGGGTCAAAGAGCTCTCGGATTTCATCAAAAACATCTTCATTTGTGTTCTGAAGATGAATGAAGGTCTTGCGGTTTTGGAACGACATTAGGGTGAGTTATTAATGACAGATTTTTCATTTTTGGGTGAACTATCCCTATAATTTGCTGTTCCCAGTCAAAAATGACTTTTAAAAATCAATTGTAAATCTTTCATTATGCTATATTATCACTAAATCTTGGATTCAATCTTTTTCAGCTTGGTTTTCTTTTAATTAGCTCAAGCTTTGTTTTTTTTTGGAACTGATCGGTTGTACGCCATTGATCTGAGCTCATTCACCTCAGTTTTTTAATGTGGAAAAAAGATATTATTTGTGGATAATTTTGGCAATGTTCACTCAAAAAACTGAGGTGCATGAGTTTAGATCAATAACAGAAAAGTGAAAAATTTACAAGAAATTTTTCCCAATCAAAAAGGACCACATGTAACAAGTGAAATAAAAAAAAATAATTAAAAAAAAAAAATCGCTAAAATCAGTCAACAGAATTAAGTTTTAGTCAAATGTAATAACATTAACTTGCAATTTAAGGAAAAAGAAAATTAACAAGTTAAACAGCCATTTTTGACCAAATAGTAGAATAAATACAGTAGAAATCTAGTTTAATCTAAAATAATATTAAGTATATTTAAAGTTTTTTCAATATTTCATTAATATTCATAATATCGTATAGCCCCAACTAACAGAAATGCTAACTTTAGCAAACGTCACCTATGATACAACTACATTTCTCTAAGGAAATAATTCTGTGTTTTAGCTGTGTATTAACAACACAAGAATGCAAGACCTCAACGCAGTGACGTAACTTACTAGCATCTGGCTGAAGCAGCAGCTCAAATTTTCCTTGTTTTATGTGTGACACAATATTTCTTTTTCTCTCAGTTCTTTCTCCCTGCTTTCACTGGCTTGCATTCACCATCACTCTTTTTTTTTTTGCTCTCTGTACTTTGGTCTCCTCTTTTGCCTCTGTCTTCATTTAGATGAGTCTGGATGACGTTTATTCTTCAGGATTTCACACGGCACAGTTTCCAGCGAAGCGGAGCGGTCTGCCAGCTCCAGACTTCTTGAATGGGAAGGAGAGTCCCTCGTCGTCATGGGTTACGACGTGCACTCCACATCGCCTAAATTGTCAGAGGAGGCCAGGGTCGGATTACAGCCTTGCTTAGGAATTCGCCCCCCCACCATTTCTCAGACATAGTCAGTCACTCACTCATTCTTTGAAAAGACACCAACACAATGCTACTTCCATGAGAGGTTGCCTAAGGTCCTGGTTAACAGGCCTGTTCTCGGTTATTGTTCCATGGTACATCTGATGCTGTCGACTTAACAATGCAACAAATTCAGGATGGTAGATTTTGTTTTTTCAACTATTTGAATGTCATTATTTCACAAGTTCAACTTTTAAATAATTACACTATGAATATTTAGACCAACGCAAACTACAATGAACAATAAGAATGCAATGGACACATTAAAAAAAACTGAAAAATTCATTATTATAAATTACTTCCTTAAGACCAACTAGTTGTTTAGAAAATGCACTGGCAATCAACTGTCCGAGTCAATTATGAAAACATGCTGTTTATTCCACCTCCAAACTATAATTTATTCAAGTGAAATAAGATGTTCATGAGAAAAACGTAGGAAGGAATTGGTGTGAAAGTTTGCAAAAATAGTGCCTAAATCATATCCAGCAACATCAGTTGAAATGAAAAGTAGTTTCAGAGGAAGTTAATACATTTTGATTAAAGATTATAAAGAAAACTATTAATCTGGAATAACACCCACCGATGAACCATTCAAGAAACTTAAGAAGGTTGAATTTGATTTCATATTGACTTTACATCCTACTCTGAGTTTACCCTGGACTGAAGACAACGAGGCTATTTTTTTAAATCTCCTATCTGCCTGTATTGTCTGTCTGTGATAATGACACCAGATATCTGAGGTCCTGAACTTGACTGATATGTTTGCCTTATGTCATCTTCATATTTCTCCTCTTGCGAATTAACTAACCTCACAAATCTAAATTCTCACAGCTCATGCTTGTGGAAATTTACTAGGCTTGTAGACCTGCATAATGTATGTGTATTGGGACTTTGGGGCAGTCGTGGATAGAGTGTTGGACTTGTAACCCGAAGGTCGTGGGTTCGAGTCTCAGGTCCGGCAGGAATTGTAGGTGGGGGGAGTGAATAACCAGCGCTCTCTCCACCCTCAATACCATGACTGAGGTGAGACCCTTGAGCAAGGCACTGAACCCCCAACTGCTCCCCAGGTGCCGCAGCATTGGCTGCCCACTGCTCCGGGTGTGTGTTCACAGTGTGTTTGTGTGTGTTCACTTCTCACTGCTGTGTGTGTGTGCACTTGGATGGGTTAAATGCAGAGCACAAATTCTGAGTATGGGTCACCATACTTGGCCAAATGTCACGTCCTTTCCCCCTTTTCCTTTCCCTTACTGTAACATTGGCTCTCTTCACCTGATGCAGCAGCTTACAGTAGGAAGTGATGTCATTAGTGGTGGGAGGAAAGGGTGAGCATGCTTGAAACATACTCCATGCAAGTACATGAGCGCAAATGCGGCAGTACTAGCTCAGTCAATGCATTTCAATGTGTGTCAGAGTGCGAGCATGCGTGCAATCTCAGCACTGCCACAGGGGGCGCTACAGTATGGAAACCCACTGTGTGCCTTTACCTCCCACATTTGCAACTTTACATCTTGCAATTATGGATGTGTATTTCTTGCAGTAACAGAAACTTGCATTTGCGAGAACTTGATATCTCATAATTAGGACTTTGTATCATAGATACACATTTTTTGTAAACTTCCTCACAATTACGCATTTTATTTTTTATTTGAGGAGAAAGCAGGCTTCAATATTATAGTGTCCATTACTGTATTTCTTAACTAACAGGAAACAAAGTTGCATTTGCAAGTAACCTAGATCTTTATCTCTCATAATTGCGATGTTGTATCTCACAGTTGCGACTACGTCCTTTTTGTAAACTCTCCCAATTACCCATTTTATATTTCACTCTGAGGTGGAATAGTCTACCGTAATATAGTTTCCAGTAGTGTATTTCTCACAGTAACAGGAAATATAACTGCATTTGTGAGAAACTTACATCTTTATATCTCATAATTGCAACTTTCTATCTCACAGTTGCGAGTTTATTTTGTTTTGTAAAATTTCTCACAATTACCCATTTTATATTTTACACTGAGGAGGAATGGCCTTCTGTAATATAGTTTGCGTTAGTGTATTTCTCACAGTAACAGGAAATAAAATAGCATTTTCAAGAAACTAATATCTTTATATCTCATAAATGGAACTTTTTTTTTTTTTTTTCACCATTATGATTTTTTCTTTTTATAAACTTTCTCACAATTACACATTTTATTTTTTAACCTGAGGTGGAAACAGGCTTCCGTATTAGTGAATTAGTCTATTTCTCACAGTAACAGGAAATATAGCTGCATTTGCGAGAAACTTACATCTTTATAGCTCATAGTTGCAACTTTGCATCTCACAGTTGCAAGTTTGTTTCCTTTTGTAAACTTTAATTTTTACATTGAGGTGGAAACCAGCTTCCGTATTGAAGTGTGCATTAGTGTATTTCTCACAGTAACAAGAAACAAAGTTACATTTGTGAGAAACTTAGTTCTTTGTATCTCATAATTGCAATGTATATCACAGTTGTGAGTTTATTTCTTTTGTAAACTTTCTTAAAATTACTCATTTTATTTTTCACTCTAAAGTGGAACGGCCTGCCGTATTATAGTGTTCATTAGTGTATTTCTCACAGCAACAGGAAATAAAGTTGCATTTGCAAGAACCTCAGATTTTAATATCTCATACTTGCGACTATTTCTTTTGGTAAACTCTCAAAATTACCAATATTATATTTCTCTTTGAGGTGGAAAAAGGCTTCCAAATTATAGTGTGTATTAGTGTAACATGTCTCCTAAGCGCTAGTTTATAGCAGGCTACGTGAATAACTGAGAATGCTCAATGAAATGAAACAAACTCAGTACACATTAAGACTACACTCAAAGGCCTACCTTCTCAATGCCAACATGATGTCTGTGCCTGAATAGTCTCAATCTCCAAGCAGAATATCATAGCAGACGTAGATGGGTTTTCTGTTTAGTTTGGGGCTGCCTGGCTCTGGCCGGACTCTCTAATGATTTCGGAAGCGTGGCTTCAGCCATGTAAACAGACTGTGTGGCCTGTAAACTCTGCTTTTCCTGTTATCTGCTGCTAGTCGAACATTTGGACAAGAGTCTGCGTGCCTTGCGCTTCATTTTCTGCTCCAAACACAGCGCGATAAACAAATGGGGGACAGTCGCGCACACATGGATGAAGAACAAACAAAGCGGACCCTGACTGAACAAGGGCTCTCTCACACACATAGGCCTGCACACATCAATAAACACAAGACCACTTTAAAAAGACAGTTTCCTGATGTTCACTCTATGTGCAAAAGGGTTTCAACTTGAAAAACAGCAGCATGACAAGAAACATGTTTGTAGTGGTAGTACTAGTAGTAGTAGTATAGTTTTTAATGACATGTCAGCAACTACTGGAAACTATATTTTCATGGCAAGAACTAAGTAGAATAAAAGCCAAATGAAAATTCTAAAACTTTTTCTGGTAAAATCTTACTAAACAAGTCCTCAAGTAAGCTTACTGAATAGAAAATTGTGTCTATTTGTATTAAAAACAGGACAGTCCAATCAAATGTTGAAACGTGTTTGTAAAAAGGCCTTTTTCAATATTTGTACAAAGCATTGTGGAACGTCCCTTCAACAACTGTGTACACTTGTACCTGCTGTCCTTTGAGAGAAACTCTATTGGAAGTGTGGAAAATAAAATAAACCAAGCTTCTTTAATGAACTCTCATTTGAAAAATTCTCTACATTATTCAGTTACATCAGAGACCAGGAAGGCAGCTAATGTTACTGGCCTAGCCTAGCGCTCTCTGTTCAACAACACAGTGAGGTAGACTGTAAATCTTACACTTGTCAAAACCTGGTCATTTATGGTAAACTCCAGGCTAAGGGCAACAAAGAGCACAGGAACTGAATACATGAGCTTGTGCCTCCAGGCCACAGGAGAATTTGGGCAATTAACGGACACAACGGTGCAAAAAGTTTGTGGAAGCTATGGCTAACAAGGTTCACCGGCTCCATATTTTGCCATCTTTGAACAATGTCAAGACTGATCTCTGAAGGACCACCAAGAAGCACAAGCTGAATGATGCACTGAGATGTAGCTGGAGATCAAGATCATGACAAAATGCAAGAAGCAAGATCTGAATGACTTATTGAAATGTAACTGCAGATCAAAAGAGATTCAAGAATGATTCAGGTTCACTTTCTAATCAAGTGTGAATTGTGAATAGAATATATTTTAGTACTGTTACTTTTGAAATGGACAGACAGAAAATCAAAACAAAAGAACTGTAGTACAACCTAACCTTAATACAAAGATTATTTCTCGCCCTTTCCTTCACAAACCCATCAGGACTCCATTATAATTTTCCATGATGTAAGAGAGCAGCTTTACACTTACAGCGTTTTTACAGCTAAATGTACTTTCACACTGATTATGTCATAGTGGGGAAAATGTCCAATTAAAACCTTTGCTTCATTATATGCTATATCATCTCTGTCCTATACTAATGCCATTCAAGGACTGACAAAAAGACAACATACTACAATCTATCTACCCCAGTATTGTGGTTCTGGTTTACATCTGGCTGAATCTGAATCTAAATCAAACAGGCTTCAGACGACACTTTAGGATAGCGGAATAATGGTCGTCTGACGAGGCCTTATGGATCAAAACACCAGCAAAGGAAGTAGCGGTTATTGTGGTATCGGTGGTAACGAAGACAAGCGTCGTTCACATCGCCTTACAGACTGTTTGACCTGGTGTGGAGGATCTACCGCGTTTATATTAACAGCAGCGCGTGTTTGTGTGGAAGAGAGTTAAAAAGGTGGCAGCTGTAACATATCTACCATTTCCTCACACACAGCTCACGTTATGTAGCCTACCTCAGTGAAAACGTAGCATATAGCGAGTATAGCTTGTAGTCTCCCTACGCGCAACAACTTGTGTTTTTAAAAATCACGACGCGTAGGACGGATGTAGGAGGCTGATGTTTTCGGGCGTTCGACCCGTAACACGTACCGACTGTCAAACGATACAATGTAACAGCATTATGACGCTGGCGTTATGACGTCAGTTACAGATGAAAGCACCGCTGGAGGTGTTTGAAACAATGTTACAGGTCGTTTTGGATAAATCCACACAGCATCTGTTCGAGATTACATCATCACGATAGGTGCAGGAGCAGCGGTTTCGCGGCTGTAAAATCTAGCAAAGTACGAGAGATTCAAGCACGATAAATCACATTTTCGCGGTAGTTTTCCGTACTCACCCTCTCTTGCCTTCAGGAGTACCGTGTTTGCAACAATATTCTCCAGCTCCATCAAAAAAAAACCTCCGTGATATTGCCGTGGAAGAGTAGATAGAGCTCCTTATTGCTCCTCCCAGCCGAATACGCTATTTTCCGTCCATATAAAAGTATTTAAATCAAAAACCTAGGCATTTTAAACCATCAACACACGTATAGACAAGTAAAACAACGAATCTCTGGCATACGCGTGTGGTTGTTGTATTTTGCGCCACAAAACGCGTAAGGAAGGCATTGCCTGTTCAAACACAGCGTTGTCGAGCCACTGGCGACAAGTCCCGTTAAAACGAACATGCCAAAGACAGCAGGCCGAGGTCTACATCCTTTGAGGCTGCACGGCAGAGAACGGATCAAGTATCGTACGGTCGATCGCAGATGAGTTGTTGAAGTGCCGCTGTCACTATCAGCGTGCTCCCTCTCTCGGTGCGTAATCGAAGCAGGGCTGGGTTTCTGCTTTCAGTTGTAATTTTTGGCTGGGTCCCAAGCGGCTTTCCCCGTGGCTCCGTTCAGTTTTACGGCGGTAGAGCGGCATTCAAATGGCGTAGCGATGCGAGCACACTCGCGGTTATAACAGTATATGAGATTCATCTTTAGCGCTTGTCATGTTTCCTTGTCGTTCCTATTCAACAAGCGTTTGGAAGGGGCGTGTTCAAATGCAGCTGTGACGCACGGGACTGAGAACAAGCATGCATGGCTGTCAAAGGATATTTGATAGCAGCACATTCAAGCCGCTCCCGCTCATTCAGTCGGCGCTGCCTGGGCGCAATAATAGAAAATGGGATAGCCCGGGATTGAAAGTCAAGGCCAAGGAGAAGAATTGCACCCTTTTTTCATTTAAACGGTGGCCATTTAATGGCGATTATAAATTTTGTGTACTTGGGCTAATTGAGCAACCTTTGATAAGGACTTTGAATGTAACTTGCAGATCCATTCGCTCATAGTCCAAAAGACACGCAGAAACTATAAACAGGTTACGTAGATGGGAACAAAAAAAAAATACCACAAGAATTCTGTTTGGACACAAATGCAATTTGAGTTATTGCTATTATAAAACGATTAATAAAAGACGTCAAACCAACAACAAAACTTACGTTTTTAGGTAAAATTTTGATCGGAGAGTTAGTATATTTTTGCTTATTATTCAGTGAAAATAGTGCCAAAAGCAAAACATCAAGTTTTGGGTAAGCGCACATACTGAAATCAGGACTGGAATGATGGAGGAGTGGACGGAAATTTCACCTCACCCGGTTCTAACTCCACTCCGAGTTTTCTCTGAAACTTTAGCTACTACTACCACTAATAGACGCTTAAATCCAATAAAGTGAAATTTAGGGAATTTACCCCTTAATAACAATGCTCTACATTTTAAATATTCTCAAGAAACTGTATGATCTACACTATAAAAGAAAAACTATTTTTAAGTTGAAAATATATATTAGGCCTACGTTCTACAAGAAAATGCTATTTTCAGTCTTTCTACTTCTGAATTTCATTCATGTAATGTGCTACATTTCTTTGTAATATTTAAAAGCAATTTAAGTGAAAATTGCTACACATACCAAATTTTGTCAGTGTAGGGCGGGCAAAATTATTAGACTCACTAATAAATATGCAATTTAGTCAAATATATTCACTGTAGCCATGACATGCTCTCTTCTAAGTATGTGAAAACACTGTTGTGCTCTTTTAGCTTGTGTCTAACAAAAGCTTTAAGATGTCCTTCTCTCCAAGAACTGTTGCCTCAAAACAGAACAAAGGCAAAATCACCCCCTAGCTACCGATTAATGCAAGGACAGGTTTCACATGAAAATCCTAATTGGGAAGTAAGGCCACTGTACAAGTTTATACTAAATCCCTCTCTCTCGCTAGCTATTTGGAGATTAATCATCAAAAAACATTTTACACCAAAATTAAATGTAGTTTCTAAGAGGCAAGTAGAGTGAAACTATTAATTAAAAGTAGATTGCCATCGGTATAAAATAGGTTTAATAGAACAAAAATATTTTCAGTGTTGATTCATGTGTTTTACATACTATACCAACTTAACCATAGCTTCATATAACATAGTGAACACTGAAATAAACTTCTTTTCTTGTATACCATTATTGTTGATTACAAAGATTAAACTAAAAGCCAACAGGCCAAGTGCTTCAGTTTGTGCTCCATCCTTCATTTCACTATGGCAGCTGCCATACAAGAAACAAAGATGGTGGGCAATTCTCAAAACATGACTTTACAGCAACTAGTGAAACAAAATCTTGAAGTCACAATCTTGTGAGTCTCACTCCTCTATCATCAGACAATGATTTCAAAGTCAAGACAATGTTGTCTCAAACCAAACAAAACCATCCAATAAAACAGAAATAAAATCATCCAAAAAGAACTAAACGAAGATGTTTTAGAAATCATCTAACGTGTCAGCTTTAGGGATCGATAACCCTCGCTCTTTCACTGCCTGTAGCTTCAATCTCTCTGACTCTTGCTTGGCTTGCTGTTCTGTCCGCTGTTCCTCTAGAATCTCCTCAATGGAAACTCTCTGGAGGATCTGATCACACTCTTTATCCAGATCCTGGAAGAAAAAATAGCACAAGGTTATAGCACAAGTGAGTAGTGGCAAGATTTATGATTTGTTACCCTCATTATATTTAGTTTCATCATACACCACATGCCTTACAAATATTACACAAAGCCATAAAATCCTACTTACTACTTCTCCAAGCAAGACGACATTTTCTCCTCTGACAACAAATATCCCACGAGGTATGTCACCAAATTTCTTACCAACGTGGATACGTTCAACAGTTTGATGCAAAACTAAATTAGCTGTGGAAAAACAAAAATAATGTAACAAGTTCACTGTTGAAACATAATGGTAAATTTTACAGTAGCCTACTGAATATTGTCAATTTCCTTTTCACATTATTACTGGTCTAAAAAGGCTTAATTCAACCAAAAATGACATTTATTTTTATCATTTACTCTCCCTCATGTGGTTACAAATGTGTACGACTTTTTGCGGAACACAAAAGATATTTCGAAGAACGTTGGGGTCTAAACATCATTCTAATCACAACATTCTTAAAATATCTTTGATAATAAAATAAAATTATATATTTGTGTGTGCTCATTGTTTTGCACCAAACAGTGGAATATCTTGCAATAAAAAGAAAATATGTGCTTGAAAATGAACAACGTCTGCCTTTTATACATACCAAACTGATCTATGCTTCTAAGGATCCCAATCAATGTTCTTCCATCGCGAAGCAGAACAAGGTGTTTCTCTAACAAGGGATGAAATCAAAGCATCGTCAATCACATGAATACATTTGAACTTGAATATTTTCCAATGATTTAATTATATATGAGCATACGAACATCTGCACTGAAGCGATTAATATTCATGCGAATTAGTTCAGCTTGCGGAACAATAGCCAACAGGACAGAATTTCTATTTTTAGCTTAAACATGTACCACCAACGTGACTTTTATAAATGCTCAGAGATGCTAGGCGAACATCATTGCACAACGCCAACTGTGTGTCTCAGCGGGTGAATTCTGTCAAATACTTTTCATTCTTTTGCAATTAACTTACTATCAATGTCCTCGATGAGGCTCGCAGTCCCTGGCATGTAATTCATTTTGCTGACATTTGGGAGATTTTTTAAACGTAAAGTATCAAGCCATGGACCATTTCAAATGTGTATCCTTAGTCCACAGGATGTAACACTGTGAAAGTGCTTCCGGTTCATTTTAACCCTTTAAACTCTCGCTTGCTTGTTCCAAATCTCCCAAGCTTAACTTGAAATTATTTTTAAACTATACTATACTAACTGATGGCTAAATGGCACTATTTCTCTGTGTTTTAGTTAGATTCACTGATAATCAGAGGTTAGATTACATAATGCGAACGCGAACGAATCGTTCATGTGAGTCGGATCTTTTCAATGAACCGGTTGAACTGGTTCACAAAACCGCTCTCACTAATTAGACTGAATCGTAAAACTTTTGTAAATGGATTTTACTCTCTAATAAAAAAGTCCGTGTTGAATCTTCATAGGTGTTTTATCCGTATTTTGAATTACGCATTGCATTGTTTTGGGTTTAAGGAAATGTACGTAAACTTAACAGAAATTGTACTGATAATTTTCCTCTAGATCATTATCCGTTTTTATACTGATTTTTCTTACAGTGTAGTATTATTTAAAGCATGAATACAACCATCTGAACGGTGACACGTGAAATTACAATCAAAACTATTATTAATAACTCTGCTAATCAATTATTAAATTAATTACGTACATGACGATTCAGTTTTAATGTAAAAGAATCACTGAAACGGACGTTTTTATTAAATGAATCTCTTGAAAAGAACCGATTCGCAGAAATGGACTTCCCATTACAAGAAACTTTACCGTTATCACATGAGAGTGGCGTCACCGCAGTGCTCGTCTCCTATTGGCCGGTTCAGCTGTCAGTCAAGTTGCGTCAGCTGGCGAGTTGAGCTGAATGACAGCGCCGTGCCTTAGCAATGTATGTACCAGACAAAATGGGAAATATATCCAGTTGACGCACTGTAGCTACAGCATTTTTTTGAAACGTGGCCGCAGACCATTAAAGACCGGTTTCGAGAAGGCCTGTTTCATTCTAAACCAAGCTGTGATTGACAGAAGTGAACTTAGCACGGAAAGAGTTAGTGGTTTAGTCTCGAATGGCTTTCGACTCAGTTGGCAGCGACAGAGGCGGAGGTGAGGCTGCTTGGATCATGCATCAGCAGATGCAGTCTGATCCCAAGTCATCCTGGCCTTCCAGCTACAACTCAGAGAACAATAACTGGAACAACGGCATGGTGAGTCTTTTGTCATATGATACTGATAGAGGCTGCGAGGAAAATTAGCATGGACGCTGTTACGGCATTTATAACGTTTTCTCACACGGCAAAACAACGAGCTGAACGCCACTGACTCAACAGTATGGCCCGCGGGGTTTG
>JAFVLL020012209.1:0-14717 GCA_021397915.2 Tor tambroides | reverse complement strand
ACACACACACACATGTATTCAGACACCTTCAACATTTCTCACATTATCACAGTTTATTCACTATAGTTTGGAAAATGGTAATAAAAAATTACAAGAACTTAAATAGTTAAACTGTATCAAAACAAATTCATCTTGATAATGTCAGATAACTTTCATACAAAGGTATATAACAAAATATGGTCAGGTCAAAGTGTCAAATCAAATTATTGGTCCCAAATTTTTATCAATTTTACTGGTAGTCCACTGTATGAAGAATTTTTGTGTATAATATGTCACAGTTTACTTTAGTGTCCTGCACCCACTAGTAAAAAAAATATCAAATTATATCTGGTGTCTGAATAATTTTTGGTTTGACTACATATATAATTATATATTACTAAATTATATATATATATATATATATATATATATATATATAACATATAATATAATATACATAATACATTATATTACATTATATATTTCATTTCATTGTTTTGTTCATTTGTCATGACATATCAATGAGATGTTAACTCCTCATTTTACCTTCATAACTCTTTTCCATATTTCATGGTATTGTCAGCAAATATGCAATTTATGTGTCTGCACATATAGTCAGTCGTATGTCATGTCATATCTGATTTAAAAAGTAATCAGATATGTAGAACTTTCAGAAATAAGTGGGGATTTCAGCACACTCAGTAGAGTAACTAAGATACTCATCTTTAACTTTATGGGATCATATTGCTTTATATCTCCTTGACCGAGTTCCATCAGCAGTGAAGATTAAGGTTTAGCCTTGCTGCACCTTTCCAGGTGACTCCTCCAGGACAGAATAATCATTCCACACAGATAAATAACCCCAGAATGGGATGTAATGGAGTGGGAATGGATTTGAATTACATAGCTGCTGCAAGCTGTTTTCAGTTATAGGCAAAGTACAGCCGAAGACATTTTAGTGAGCATGCACCACAGGGCGCAGAGCTGCCCAAACTGGCATTAATCACCTGTTTGGCCACCGTATGCAGGGACTAGACGTTACCTGTTCACTGATTGGCTAGAACTCAGCTTTTGTCTCAGAATAATAATAGAGGAGTGAAAAAAAACTGTAAATGTCACCTGTTTACCTGAGAGGCCTATCTATATGTTCATTTGTTCTCTTCACCTGTAAAGTGTCTTAGAACAGAGAAAAGGAAAAAATAAATGTTGAGTAGTGATTGGGACAGCCGGGCTGTCGCCTCACCTTTATACACACACACACACACACACACACACACACACACACACACACTGAAGAAAGAGTTCTCCAGCAGTCTGTGAGATAGGGTTGCCATGGCAACGAGACTAGACCTGTAGCTTCCCAAGAATTATTTTCATAATGGCTGTGTTACTGTGTAATCTCATTGTCTGATATTATCCCCAACATCCTCCATGAAAATATTCAGCTCAAGGAATTCATTGTTTCCTCCTAACCCTTAATAAATGTTACTATGGTAACCACCAGAGTTTCCACCAAAATACAATATAGTTATTGTTTTGTACAGTAAAACCATAATTAATAAGGGATCTCAAAACGCTCTAAGAAGTCTCTTAAAGGGACAGTTCACCCCAAAAAATAAAAATTCTGTCATCGTTTACTCACCTTTATGTCATTCCAAACCTGTCTGAAACCTGAACACAAAAGAATATATTTTGAAAAATGTTGGTAAAGAAACAATTTTGGTTCCCATTAGCTATGTTTCCATCCACCTATTTTTGGGATATCGCATTAAAAAAAAACACTGGATGAAAACGCCAAGATGCGCATAAATTCTAAAAATGCGCATAAAAATAGTATGCGCTCAACTAAGTTTGATAAATTTATTGCGCACAAACTGCGATGGAAACACTTTTTACCGAATAAATTCCTTAATGCGCATAAGCATAACTGGACCAACCAATGGACCTATTTCATTGAACAGCATCTGAAATGCTAGTTTTGTCATTCTAAAATGCTTGAGCGAAGTCTTGTCAATAATTATTTTCATTATAATTAACTCCCAGAACCTAACCACGTTTCGTCTGCACACTTTGAAGCTTATTGTATTAAGAATTTATTGTATACAAAAAATATTATATACAGTGCCTTCTCCTACTGCAGCAAATGTAATTTTTCTTAATGATATTTAGCGCAAGTTAATCAGGAAGTGACTGTTTTGTTCTCTTCAACTCGCTGGATGGAAACGGTGCTTTATTCGCAAATGTTTTATGCGATATTCCATTTTTGCGCATGAGTTTAATTCGTAACTTTGGATGGAAACATAGCTATTGACTTCCATTGTGTTTATATTGTATTGTATTTATATTCCATTATATTCCAGACTGTTTGGTTGCCAACATTCTTCAAAATATCTACTTTTGTGTTCAATGGAAGAAAGTAAGTCATACAGGTTTGGAACGACGAGGGTTGTATTTTGGGTGAACTATCTCTTTAAGAGACTATTATATTTTGGTGGAAACTATGGTTACCATAATTTTATTTATTTATTTACTTATTTAATATTAGGTTGTTGTATTGTTGTTAATTAGAACATTTTTGTCAAGTATATTTGAGTGTCTTCTAGAATATTCTTTGTCCTAGTAACTTTCCATTGCGTCTCATAACCTTCCTGCAAATAAACAAGCACGTCTCCTTGATTAGGTCAGAGCCCAGGGGATTCACATGTGCAAATTAAAAATACACAAAGTGTGCACACACATTCAAAACACACTCATATTATGCACATTTGTAATACCGCCAAGTTGTCATATAACGTCCAGTCCTATCCTGTGTGTGACTGATGGCCTGTTTTAATCACACTATATTGAGGCCGAATGGCGTCATCCATCACTTGTGTCGTTAATGTGTGGATATTATTCCCGATGTTGCCTGCAGCTGTCTCCACCCTGTTCCTGACCTGTAACACCAAGACAACTTGGTGTTAAAAATAAATAAATAAATAAATAAGAAGAAAAGCTGTAGTAGAAATATAAATTTGGCTTAAATTGTGGTTTGATTCTCCTGCAAATCTGTCATATAACTTTAGATGATATAGGTTACTGCACACATGAGTCATATGGAGTGCTTTTATGGTGTTTTTGGAGCATGACAGCCAGTGGTCACTATATGGAAAAGAGCAGCATGAACATTCTTCAAAACATCTCTTTTTGAGTTCCTCGGAAGAAAGGAACGCTTTAAACCAATATGTGAATTGAGTACATGATGAAAGAATTTTCCGTTTTGGGTGAACTTTCCCTTTTGGTTCCTTTCAAAATGAAATTCGTATAAATGTGAACATGTATTAGCTTAGCTTTAAGATGAGGGCAGCTTGTTTACACTGAGCTTGCAGCTCCCACATCATCTCTCCATAACCTCTCTCTCTCTCATTCTGTGCTGTTTAAGGTCTGCAGTTTAATTGAAGCTTTTTTGGGGGCTTTTCTGAATGGAGCTGAACTGAAGGTGCTTCATGTGCAGGAGGTGTGACAGCTGTGTGACTCTCACTTCTTTTTTCTCACCCCCTCCATTTAACACTTGCCTCCTGTTTCTCTGTCTATCCATATATTTATCTCATTCCTTTTCACGCTATATCCCACCCTCCAGCACACTTTTTCAGCTAAAGCTAGCTGTCATGTTCTCGCTCTGTTCCTCCCTCCCACTGTCTGTCTTGATCTCTTTCTCTCTCTATAGGTTTCAGCCTTGGCCTTTGTCTGTCTGCATGTCCCTCTCTCCGCCTAAACATTCCGGGCATCCTGGAAAAGACACTGTCGCTGTTTGCCAGATGGCTTTCTTGGCAATCAGTATGGTTCAAATGCATCCTTTTAGTCAGCAAACTGCATGCGAATATTTACTCTGCTTTGTAACAGCGCTCCAATTATCTCTCATGTATCTGTGCTTCTTTACTAGCATCTTTAAAGCAGAATACAGATGTGTGTGTGTCACACCAGCCACTCTTGAGCCTGGTTTACACCTGCTGTTAAGATCCGTTTCAGGAGATCTAATCAAAAGAGACAGATTGCTGTGTTTACCTAGCAGAAACATAAGCTTTGAGGGGAGGGTCTCTGATTTATTGTGAATGCAGCCAAATAATATTAACAGAAGAATATTAATTCTATAAAAAAAATATGCTGTATGTAATGCTTTAAGCTAGAGCTGCACGATTCATCTTTAAAAGATCGCGATCTTGATTCAAATACCCACGCAATCTAATTTCTAAATGACAACGATTCGCCCGTGTCCATTATTAAACCTTTCAAAAAGGTAATACCGGAACATTCAAATCTGCGTTCACGCTGCCGTTGACACAGACAGCAGACATTTACCATGTTTAGGTAAGAACCAGCTTCACAAACAGTATTATTTGTGTCTTACAGTCATCAATATTATCACAGAAATAGTGGGATGAAAGTTTATAGTTCGGATATAAACATTGATGTCTAGTAGCGATCAAAATAGAGCAAGTCATCTTTTGAACATAACTGGCGCTTCAAATAACGTTTGTGTCGTTTGTGTCGATTGCATCGTTCCGCCACTAGGGGGCAACAAGGGACTGTTAAAAATGTATTTGTCATTGAATCATTCATTCAAGAAATTCGTTCAAAAATGCTGATTCATGGAGTAATGAAACAAGTGAAGTATTTATTAGTGAGTCATTGACTCATTCATTCAAACCACTTTTTCATAATTTTAATATTAAAAATTGGTGTATTAAATATATTATATTTCAAATACATATCCTATCATTTATTAAAATGTTTAAAAATTCATTCAAATTAATTAAAGATTTTAAAGGCATGCCTTTTTTTTTCGCTTTAAAATCTCAACCTCCATTCACTGCCATTATAAAGCTTGGAAGAGCCAGGACATTTTTTAATATAACTCCGACTGTATTCATCTGAGAGAAGAAAGTCATATACACCTAATATAATCTGATAACTAATAACACAAAAAGTTGTAATTTTCAAAATTGTATTGAAGATATTGAATGGTCATTGACAGGGTAGGCTGGAAAAAGTTAACCTCTGTGTTATTGTGCTAATGTTGTTAGTCTGTAAATGTGCATGATCTGCTAGCCTGGGTAGAAAAAGTCAAGATTCGTAACACCGGTATATTGTTTATTCCTGAAACTGCTGTAGTCAGTCAGAGAAACAAAAAGAGGCACTTCAGTTTCTCAAAACCCATTCTTTTACCATAATAATAACCTACATGTTCTTCATATAGAATCATTATCTAGTGAATCAGTGTCTGCGGTAATGAGGTTGAGTCTGATGATTCCTGAATGAAGTGAAACAAATTTCCAGCCATTCTGTAAAACATATCCAGAATGTTTGTGACTACAATCTCACTCACTTGTCACAATGTTTTGAGGCGCTGTCAAATCCTGTCCCAGCGGAGGAGTGAGAGGAACTTGACAGACAAACTAGAGCACGCTCGACTGCTGTAAAGTAGCATCTCGCATCCCGTTCAGTGGGAGTGTATCAACATTTTCTAGTTACTGAGACATCAAGGACATGAATTTTCCATAAGCGAAGTCTCTCGGGTCATCTTTGAGAAGTATTTTTCAATATCAGTGTAAATGTGTGAATTGCTCATCAGGTCTTAACTCATAGGGGTCACCTGAGTGAATACGTCGGGTCTGAATTTTTTACATGGCCCTTGAAAATGCTGTATATTCCTAGAGCATACTTTATTTAGTCATAGACACTCCAATAATCTTTTGTTTTATTTACAACTACAAAAAAAAAAATCTTTTACAGTGTAGTGTGGTGTAATCGATTATAGCCCAAGTAAATAGCATTGTTAATAGCTTTAACAAATATAAGAGCTGCATTTGTCCTTTAAAACCTCAGGATTTACCCTGAATTATAGCCTGAAGTCATCAGATTGATCATGTCTCATATTTACAGTGGCATTACAGATCTGTACATCATGTCAGGGTCTCTTCAGGCTATGTGTAATGGACAAACAAGGTCAATTAATCAGACCGGTTATAATGTGCGCTTTTGAGAACTGAAGATTTGGCCAGAGACTCGCTCTACAACCAGGTCAGTGTGTCACAAGCCCTCTGTCAAGCTCTCGTTCTGTTAGGGGCTATAGCAGATCCATAAGCAGCAACACTGTTTTTAAAACTATGTACATAGTCATATGTAGTGCTATTGTTTTCAGAACTGAAATGTATGCTGACTTACAGGGTTCATATCATAGATTAGTTATGTATGTATTTATTAACATTTCCCTAAAGGTCCATTAATCACATATTTGTTGGCGATAAAAAGTCAGTTCAGTCATAATTAATTTTTTAGTTTTTCATGCTAATTTCCCACATTTTATTTGTGCTTTTTATTTATTTATTTGTTTATCTGTGGAACACAAAAGTAGAATTTTTCAAGAATATGTGAATATTAATGATAGTTTATGGTGATTAGTAATATATTTATGCATTTATACATATACATTCATATTGTATTTCAGTATAATTTCAGTGTAATTTAAGTATTATTTATTGATTTAGCTTTATTTTTACATTTTCATTTTAAATTTTAAGTTTACATTTTTGTACTTTTGTTGTGTTTTTGCTATTTTTGTTAGTTTTTTGATATCAGTTTTAATTTATTTTTGTTTAATTCATAATTTTAGTGCTTCAACAAACTTATTTATTTCAGTTAATTTATTAAGGCAATATTTAGAATTTTTGTTTGCTTTTCATTTAAGTTTTTTTATTTAAAATGTTTAATTTATTTTAGCTTTACATCAGTTATTAAAATTATTTTATATATATATATATATATATATATATATATATATATATATATCAGTTGTCATTTAGGTTTGTCTAATTGTGTTGTGCTTTTTTGCGATTTTTAGTGTTTTTTTATATTTATTTTTAAGCTTTAATTCATAATTATTGTATTTTTATTTATGTTGTGAAACACAAAAGTAGAATTTGAGAGTCTATAAACATTAATGATATGTTAAAGTGACCAGGACTATAAAAAATATATTTTTTGATTCCTTGCTATATGACTGCTATAAATAATCTCACATTGGTTTTTACGAACTAATACCAAAGATTTGCCCTGCACTGCCTGATCCCATTATAATTACAGTAAGAAACTTCATATTCATTCAAGCCTCTTATGTGACCACATGCGGTGTTGTGCTGAAATATTTAATTCTTCTCTCCAACTTTTACATTATTCACCATGAAGCAGCCATGGTGAATATTCGCACAATTTGGATAGCCTTACTTCTCGTCTTCATTGTTAAGGCCCCCTATTCCACATGTTTCGTATTTTGTCTCGTTGATTTTTGTTCTACACCTTGATTGACACACACATCCTCAATCCATGACAGGAAGCGAAGGGCTTTCAAGTACCATTAGTCTCGCTGAATTAAGCCTGTGTTCTGAGCCACCGCTCCCTTCCTCTCCTCAGGTCCGTCACTGATCGCCCCCGCCACGGCCAAGCGACAGCAGAAATATGGCGATGATTACCGCGAACCATCAATAATTCCCAAAGCAGACAGTTGTGTTTTGGATTTAATTAAGCCCGTCTACTTGAGCTCATTGTCTTGACTGAGAAATTTGAGGGTGCTCGCTGTTCATTTTCTGTTATTATTAGGAGTTTAACACTGGACGGGAAAGCTGGTGCTACGTCCTGTCATACTCCACCATGCCCCAGTTTCACACTTAATAAACCCTTTTTTCAAGATTGGCTGGCAGGCTCACCCTGACTCAGGCATCTGTTCCTGCCTCGTCTGGCTGCTCTGAGGAGCCTTGTGGTGCTGTTTGGTGCAGATTTTTCTGCTTACAGAGCACATCGAGTCCAACACAGCACTGAGGATGCTTCTCCTGATGGTGCACTGATTTCTTTTTCTCAGAAAATAAATAAATAAACACATGCTATGAAGGACCGATTTGGCTAGTATTAACAGTGTAAATCCCGTAAATCAACTAAATATTGAGTAAATAAAAAATGAATAATAAAATGCATGGAAATAAATAGAATTTTCAATAAGACGTAAATTATTATGTATTTATAGATATTTATGAAGTTTTGTATTTATTTTTCCAAACCTATTTATTTATACATGGTATAATTTTTTTTTAGGTCAACATATATTTATTTTCATCTTTATGCATTTATTTATTTCTATATTTATTTTGATGTATAATATTTCCACATTTGTATATTTCTATCCTTTTGTTTGTTTGTATGCTGTTTTTATATTGTTTATATATTGATTTATCTTTAATTTTTACAATTACAGTTTAAATTTTAATTTTGTTGGGCATTTGTTATTTTTGATTATTTTTTAAATATTTAGTTTTAGCTTTAATTTCTGTTATTTAAATGTTAGTTTTAGTGATTTTGGTACTTCAACTTATTTATTTATTTATTTATTTCAGGCAACATTTCTCATTTTAAGTTTTTATAATTTATGTTTATTGTTTTTCTATTATTTGTAATTTATTTAAGCTTTTTTATCAATTACCAAAATTATTTTAAAAGGATTTTCATATAGTTAACAAAAACAATATTTATGCATTTAATATTTTACACATTTTTCAGTCTGTATTTTCTACTTCAGCCATGGATCTAAATGATCTAGATTTAAATGAACTATATTTGAGGAAATAATAGACTGCTAAATGAATGTGTTGACAGGACTGAAGTGGAAAACAGACACTTTGGCTCGTGCTGAAGTCGTGAAGTCTTCTGTGCTATCTTTAGGCCAAGGTTAATTAGCTCCAAAGGGGGCTTGAAAAACACCCGTTGGCCCAGAACAAACCTCCAGACCAGGCTGAAGCTGCAGAGCAAACCTGTCCGTCTGTCTGAACCTTCCTGCCCAGCTGTCACCTCAGTGAACCACAGCAGAGATACAGAAACACAAGAACACCACGTGCTATACAACTGTCTATAGAACAGATTTTCCTGCTGTGATGTCCGTTTCTCTTAATTACTTGAACTGGAAGGTGTTAATTACTGTTCTTCATTTATCAATAGGCCATGTTTACACATCCACTTAGCATCAGATTGCCATTTACACCTGTCTCATTATTTTATTTTGTTTACTAATTATTATTATGTAATATATAGGTACAATTATATACTTAAAATGTATCTATTTATTTTATATTATATAGTATTAAAAGTCTATCTGTTTATCCCTAAGTGTCTATATCTTGCTGGCGTGTGACATTGAAATGAACAATATAAGAGTAAAATAATGAAATGTAAAATTAAATTGGCTGCCAAACGTATACCTTTGTCTCTAACAATATTCAGCACAAGACACTGTTGGTTCGTTAGGTTAACAGATATCAACACACATTCTTCTTACCTTGTGTATCTTTTTGCAAGGTTCAAAAATGTGTTCGAGATTAAAAGGAAGAGCTGTAGAAAGTTGCAGGATGTGAAAACCTGAGGGTAAATATGTCATTAAGGTTGTGCTGGTGTGTTTTTACCCTCTACAGAGAAGGCTGATACACTCCGCTCTTCAAAGGTTAAGCATAGACCCGGGTTGTCATTCACTGTTACTGTGTTCTTTCATCATGGGTGAATGAGGGCGTTCACCTCACACTGGGGTGAATTCAGCTCCCCAAACTTAGATGATTAGATGATTTCCTTTTTTGAGACTTGAGAATCTCTATTGTATTACTTTTGAAAGAGCTTTGCTGCTGTCATACATATCTACATTTATAGCACTACATGTAAAGACGCATTTCACTTGTGTGCAATCGGATGCATTTTTCACACCACAGTAGTGTTGATTTAGTCATGTACTACCTTACAAATCAAAGACTGTGGCCTAGCATAGGTACAGTGATGATAACAGATGCAATAGTAATGCGACTATACTTTTGAATAGGATATGTTCATAGTATACATTCCGAAAACTGAGCTTTTGGAAGACGCTCTCTTTTTGTGAAAATGTTATTTTGAGACTATAGACTATTTGAAAAATGATGATGCGTGTTTAGTCATGACGCTTATTATACCTGTATGGCATTGTGTCTGCTACTTTTTAATAATGTTGCTAAAGATAAATGTTACTTAATCTTCACAATCCTACAAAGATGAAAGCATATTTACTTGCAATTGCTGCCTGCTGTGGCAAAAGATGATGAGAGTTGTGTTTAAGACCATACATGCAATGGCAAGTGAGTAGTGGGATATTTTGCTAATAAAATAATCATGTCATGAATTGCATGAGAACGTTATTATCTCTGCTCTCTCGGTATCATCTCACTGAACATTTATGACATTTTACGCATGCGCAGCACGGTGGTTTAAACATTTACAGATGTGTTAGTGTGGACGAGCAACTGGAAAGCACATAAAATGGACAGCGTTTTGAAACAAGAATGCTGTTTTCAGATGTATCCAGATTATTGTGGATGTAGTTTTAGTTAAGAAGCATTTCTAATGTGCTGACATATTGTATACTTTAGTTACTTTATAGTGAATTCGGGAAAAGAAGTAGATTGATAATGAGCATGTAGGGCTAGAGAACTTCAGCAAGAAACATAATAGATTGTCTGTCTTGCTGAGCTTACAGTGTTAGCATGATTTATTTATTCAACTCATATCTATACTCTGTGCATAGGCTACATATAGATCAAACATGCTGTAATAGCCTACTAGCATTATTAATGACACCATCAGGCTGGAAATATCAGGAGGAGTTGCGTTACTGGCACTAATAACTCTAATGTAAATCCTAGAATGTACTTCCAAATACAACCAAAGATCTTGATCCAGGTCCTATTTGTGTTCTAGGAACCTTCTCTCATCTGTAGAAAAAAATAGCAGGTTAGCTCAGCATGAAATGCTTGAGTGTTTTGTAAGAGCTAGAGAGAGCAGGCTTGGGAGTTTGTTATCAGCTTGAAGGGAGAGTGTGTTTAAGTAGAACATGGTCTCACGACAGAGTTCTCCTTCCTGTCTTTCATCTCCCTCTTGACCAGGCCTTGCTTTTTCGAGTCAGTGTGTCAGTGGAAGACAACCTGAGGCATCTATCTATCTATCTATCTATCTATCTATCTATCTATCTATCTATCTATCTATCACAAAAGAAAATATTTTGAAGAATCTTGGTAACCAAACAGTTGATGGTTGTCATTGACTTATGGCTATGGAAAAAATACTATGGAAGTTAAATGGATAGTTCACCCAAAAACGAAATTCTGTCATTAATTACTCACCTTCATGTCGCTCCAAACCTGTAAAACCTTTTTTCATCTTCAGATCACAAATTAAGATATTTTTGATAATCCGAGCGCTTTCTGGCCCTGCATAGACAGCAACGCAACTGACAAGTTCAAGGCCCAGAAAGGTAGTAAGGACATGGTTAAAATGGTCCAAGAGAAGAAATTGTTGAATAAAGTCATTATGTTTGCTTTCTTTGTGCACAAAAAGTATTCTCACACCACTGATGTCACATGGACTATTTTAATGATGTCCTTACTACTTTTCTGGGCCTTGAACATGGTAGTTGTGTTGCTGTCTGTGCTCTCTAATTTCATCAAAAATATGTTAATTTGTTTTCCAAAGATGAACTAAGGTCTTACGAGTTTGGAACAACATGAGGGTGAGGAATTAATGACAGAATTTTCATTTTTGGGTGAACTATCCCTTTAATAACTACTGTCAACTGCTTGATTACCAGCATTCTTCAAAATATCTTGATGAAATAAACTTACAAACATAGGTGCAACATTTTTCTCTGATTATTATGTGAATAAACAATTTTGAGATTATCTAGTGAAAATGTAAATCTTACATTGTAATCACAGCAATAATTTAATATACTGGTGATTATTTTATGCACTTTTATCATAAAACATATTATGTTCAACATTGAAGTTTATCGTACACAATAAATGTGAGGAAAAAACGCCTGGTTGATATGTTGTGTCAATACCGCTTATGTTTATATATGTTTGTGCAATATTGGGTTTTGCTGTATGCAGTGTACCTTGATATCAGTCTTAATTTGCTGGTGGGTATGTGGGTGTGGGATTTTTGCACTTCATCAGCCTGCAGGATTGTGGGTGGAACTATGTGACGGTCTGGTGCCGCAACATCGATATGCTTGTTCTCGGATTGTTGCCCGTTTAACTGGCTGTGATATGGATTGTATGGGCTGTCTCTTTTCCATGGACCTCATATCTGATTTCCTGCACAAGCATGTGCACTTGCATCTTACACTTGAAGTGATTTAGTGATCACTTCTTCCTGTTATTCCAGCATAAATTACTCAAGACTGTAGGAGCAAAAATCAGTAGAATTGATGCAGAAAAAAGGCAAGCTCTCTCTTTTACAAATCTATGTTGTGATTGATTATAGCCCACCTAAGTCACTGACCACCCACCCACTCTACCTAGTCAGCACATGAAACAACCCCAACCCCCTTTTCCCTATTGGGAAAATGTCGAACTGACCTTGCTTTGTTCCTTTTTGTGGATTGGACCATATCTACATAACGAAACAGCATTGGCTTTCTTTTTGCATGTCCTAATCATAATTATAGGCAAACATCTGTTGTGTCAATGTTTTATAGAGATGCAAAAAACCCTACATTTGATTAATGGTATATTTTCATACATTTTTTTTTTGTCCCACGCGAGCATTATTGTTAATTACAAGCCGTTTCACACTCTCCCTAATTGTCTTTTTTTGTTTGTTTGTTGGGCAAACTTGCACAGTAAGAAGCCAACACATGGGGAAACGTTTCTGTCTCATCTTTTTTTTCAGCACCACATCAGTCTTCATTTATTCAAATTGGCTTCCTGATTTGGCCATACATAATTCTCGGCAGTGGAGATTATAAAATTTAATTACTAGAGAAAAGGAGGTACTGCCATCTGCCATTAAAGGACTGAGCCAAACATTTTACTGCTTTGTGTCAATAGACTTCCTATTCATTACACTGGCTTGTCAATTTGTGGTTCTTTAAAGAGAAATGAATTAGGTGTAGGAAACATTACAATGCTTTATTTTTTTGTTTCCACCCACAGAAAACTGTATGTTCACAGTGGCATGATGGTGGAGGCATATTACCTCTTCAGGGAAATATATAAAAGGTAGCCTTGTAGCTTACTGAAACCAACTGAAAAAAAAAATCAATTTGCTATAGTCAGTCTGAACAGATCACTAAGATTGAGGTTTTAACAGAGGATGCCATTAAATATGTGAAGAAACTTGAGGAAATAGTCCAGTGAGACTATTCATTTTGTTGTGGATCCAAAATTCTGACTTATTGAAGATGTTGCCAAATGTGCAATAATCTTTTTTTGTTGTTGTCTTCAGTGATTGTAGCTTTTAGTTGAGTCAAATACATTTGTGCATTGCTCTGTGAAGAAAAGGTATAAATGTAAATGCACACCTTTTTACTTTGTTTACAGAAGTGTGCGTGCCTTTAAGCTGTTTTATATTCATTGAAAACGGCAATGAAACAGCAAGCAGCCATACAATTTTAACAATTTTACAGAATTTTAAATCTTTTTTCTTACCTTCGATATAATAAGAATGATGTTTTGCTTTAGTCAGGAAAACCGAGAAAATAAACTATGCATTTTTACACCAAAGGCTGAGAATTTAAAAACTCATCTAAATAAATGCAAATCTTGTGATGGAAATTAAACAACCCATCTGGGATAGTTTCTGCTGAAGCACACTCTGCACTTCTTACAACATGCAGTGTCTTATTTTTTGTGCAGGTTTGGCACCAGATGAATGAACAAGGCATTTCAAGGTCCTCAAAGCTGATGTGATGTCATCAAGTGCATTGCCCTGTTAAGAAACAAACAAATACAGCTCAGTCCTTTGGCGGTATCTTGAAATAGAAATGGAAATCATGTGAGATTAGGTTGCCATTCTGCACTCCATCCAAACTGTAAACTTTGAAAGCCTAGGTACAGGCAAGTGAGAGAACAAGACCTTTGATGGATCCGGGATTATCGTGGAGCTTTTGAGAGAGAAGCTCAGACTTATACAACATGAATGTGCAAGGAAAGATACAAGTCGGCGAAGTCAACCAGCAAGAAGAAATACAGAATGACGACAAGCAGACTTTGCTAGAAACAGTGGAAGATGCCAATGCCAATCAAATCACCAAAGAGAACATTTATTCAGATGACAGAGAGCATGGCAGCCCACTACCCACTCTGGTGTCACACTCCGAAGCCCAGGAGAGGATCATTATCTGGGGAACACACGCTCGGAGTGAAGACCCTGAGCTTGAAGAGTTTGAACTACTGGAGTGTCAAGAGCTAGAAACATTTGTAGTGCAAGAAGAAGAACAGGTAGACATGCAAAGTGAAAGAAGCAGGAAGGGAGCAAAGAACTTCAGTGACAAAGAGTTATCATCTACAGCCATCAGCGCCACTGTTGGCTCCCCTTGGAAAGACCACAATGAAAACCATAGTGTGGATGGAGATATAAATGAGAACTCTCAGCCCCTTGACCTCAGGACCTCCAGCTCTCGCTCTGGTGCGAACCGGACCCTGAGAGATGCACGAAGTGGTTCTGAGAGCAATGTCTTTACATCTTCTCTTTCTGCAGTGACCAGCCTCAGTGGAAGTTTAGCCAGCGCCCTGGACAGTGCAGGCCGCTCACAGCCTCTCTCTTCCCAGTCCACCAAGTCTACCTCAGACAAAGGCAGGAACCAGCATCCAGCTACTACCGAGTCCTACATCCACTCAGAGAGAAACAGGGAGCTT
>JAFVLL020012208.1:0-19314 GCA_021397915.2 Tor tambroides | reverse complement strand
AATATGGGCTGATGTTTTGCTTCTTGAGTGTAAGGTTTTGCTAATAGTGTACTACTTTTAATTTTAGTGTGTAAGCAATCCAAAAAAACTGTAAGTAAAGCAATGAGTGTTTGCACATGTGAGGAGTTAGTGTGAGACACTGATGAATTAGTTTGGCATTTTGATTGGTTCTGTTTGAAAAAGGAAATCAAGTTTCTTCCTGTTAGATCTGTGTGTGTTACACAGAGAATTATGTGTTGTTTTTTGCAAAAAGTGTCAGAGGCCGATAATTAGTGTATGGCTTTGTCCTAAGACAAGAACAGGTATTGCTTTTGTTTTAGGACAACTTTGATGAAAGGTTTTGATCCACTTCAAATGTTGACTACTAAGTATAAACTTTCCCCCCCCCCCACTTTTTGAGAGTAACATGTTTTTTTTAGTATATCCACCAAACTTAGGTGTGATTTCTTTTGTATAAATATTTACTATATACAGTAAACTTTTTTTGTAACTACATGCACTGGACACTGTGTTCTCCATTTTTTGATTTTGGATGTATCACATCCACACACAGTGATCTGTAGTGCATATATTATTGACTAATATGTGTATGATTTGAAAGCTTTGTTTGATTTTGACTACAGGTGAAATGGTTTTGAAGCGATTGTTTGATTTTGCCAGAAGAGTCAGGGGTTCTGTGAATTTAGTTTGAAGATTTGGATTTGTGTTTAAGGTTTTGAGAAAATGAGTGTTGGTTTCAAGAAATGTGTTTTAGCAATTCAGAAAAACTGTAGTAATAATAATAACAATAAAATGTAAATACACTAGTCCATAAAGCTTGATTGATATTTGTTAGAAAATACATTGCAGATCCCAGGTCAAATGGCTGCTCATCCTCAACATTTGTCAATGATAATATGACTCTTCATGCAAACAACTCCTTTCTTTGATTTTTTAGTATTGGCATGCATCATTAGCTTAACAAATTCATGAATATGCAAACATGAGTGTGTTTGTGTGTGTTTGCCTTAGTTACGACTGCAGTAAAAACTACATTGTCTAATAAAACATCATCTGATCTCCTAAACAGCATTATATAAACCCAGAGCTCATTTGTCTCTGTCTTGTATACATAATAAAGAGGAGAGTTCAGCAGGAACAGTCCTGTCAGCATTTACTCATCCTCATGTAAACTGGACAAAGAAGCATCATAAAGCTATTGATAAAGTATCACTACAGAATCATAACATAAAAGAATAACACTGGTAATTCATATGACTCATGCACTATATTGTATTGTTGAAAAGCTCTTAAATTCCGTTCATGTTCATTTACATTCAAATATGTCTAGACCAGCGGTTCTTACAGTTTTTTACAATTGCTAAGATACATTTCTCAATACTAAAGTCACTTTTTCAAAACTCTTCACACAGTTCTCCTAACCATCTTTCAACTTCAGCAGTTCATTTCACATTCAAAATACACTAAAACTACCAAAACACTTCATTAATGTCTCAAATCAACTCATTCTTCCAGAACTCTAGCAAAGGTTTTCACCAAACAAACACACTTTATCACTCATAACACAACGACCTAAAAACACTAATAGCAGGTAGCATTATACAATGTTTCCTTTTGTAAAATTCCTTTACAAAACAAGAATGATACTCTCTACTGTTTACAGTATTACATATGAGGATATTACCAATACTGTAATGCGGCTTGGCAGAGGATACATTATTTATTTATTAGTTAGTTTGTTTGTTTATTTCTGTACAGTAACTGACAGTATATTCCAATGTTTTTACTGTATATTCAGTTGTTTGGTTTTTGTACTTTTCTAGTGCTTTTCATCTACTGTAAGATAACTTTACAGTAGTGTAATGAAAGTAAACGTTTCTTAATGTTTATTGCTGAATTTTACTGTATCTGCACCGCTCTATTATGTCGTATACTGTAACAGACATTGACTAGCAAGAGGATTCTTATTTCCCAAAAGGAGGTTTTTGTAAGAGTGTTTTGAATTGATCTCACTAGTGTTCTCTAAAATGTTTGACTTTGACCTAGAAGTTTGAAGTTTTCACAATTGAGTGTGTAGTTTTGAGATTGTGTTTATAGTTGTGAGAAACCGGTGAATTGTTTTGTGAATTGTGTGTTAGCAATTGAGAAAAACTGTAGCACTTGTGAAGATGTTCAGCTATATGCAACTGCTTATTTGAGTTTTTACATTCGGAATATTTTTCAATGTGATATTACTGTAGAAATGTTGCAAATTTCTGTCTTATTCACTGCTGTACTGTGCTAGGTTTTTAACTTAAATTTAACAGTTATTACTGTTGTTTTGAGAGGCTGGTCCTCTTCCACCTGCAAACATGCTTACCCCCAACACTGGACCCATATCAGTACACCTACAAATCCAACAGGTCAACTGAGGATGCCATCTCCTCAGCTCTTCACTCTGCCCTGATGCACCTGAACAGAACCAACACATATGTCAGGATGCTATTCATTAATTTCAAATCCGCCTTCAATACTGTGATACCATCCAAGCTGATCTCTAAACTCTGTGATCTTGGCATCAGCCCCTCCCTTTGTAACTGGACCTTGGAGTTTTTCACTTACAGACCACATTCTGTTAGGATCAGTAACTACACCTCCTCCATTCTCACTTTAAAAACTGGGGTACCACAGGGCTGTGTGCTGAGCCCAATTCTCTACTCCCTTTTCACCCACGACTGCATACCTGTGCATGACTCTACTGTAACTCCATAATCAAGTTTGCAGTGGTAGGCCAGCATCTAGCAATGTGGTATGCCAACAATAACCTTGCACTCAACACCCAGAAGACTAAAGAGCTGACTGTATACCACCAGCAGGCTAAGAAGGACCACACACACACTCCCATCTACATTGACGGGGCTGAAGTGGGGCGTGTGGCTAGCTTCATGTTCCTTGGCGTCCATCTCTCTAAGGATCTTTCCTGGACCCTCAATACTGATCAAAAAGGTGCAACAGCACCTTTACTTCCTAAGGGAAGCTCATCTGCACACCCCCATCCTGCTGAACTTTTACCATTGCACTACTGAAAGTATTCTCACAAACTGCATCACAGTGTGGTATGACAACTGCACTGTTTTGGATCCGAAAGCCATCCAGCAGGTGGTGAAAACTGCCCAATACATCACTAGTGTCAAATTACCCTCTATCAAAGATGTTTACCGCAAACGCTGCCTTAGGAGAGTTAGAAGTATCATCAAAGATTCCTCTCACCCCAATCACAGACTATTCTCTCCTCTCCTATCGAGGAGTCTTTGCTGTCACACCAGTAGACTCAGAAACAGTTTCTTTCACTCAGCTGTCAGCCTACTGAACTCCAGTCTCAGGCACTGAACACTACATCCTAGATGGACCACCTAATGCTTACAAGTCAAGTCAGCTCACCATTATTTATATAGCGCTTTTTACAATGCAAATTGTGTCAAAGCAGCTTTACAGTATTAAATGGGGAAATAATGTGTCGAAATAGTGTGTCATTCTCCTCTGGCCAGACGAAACCAGCAGTTTAATTCTAGGCTGCAACAAAGTCAGATTGTGCAGAGGACTCATCTGATTCCTGTGGTCTTGTCCCAGTGGCCGTCTAGGAGACGAGGTCTACGGAGAGGGATCAGTTTCAGGGGCTTATCTAGTTGTCCTGGTCTCCGCTGATATTCAGGGCTGTAGAGGTAGCCTCTATGTGCTGATCCACCATCTGGACTGGATATGGTCTGGATCTGGGTGACTGCAGTGACCATCTGATATGGATACTGTCTGGATCTGGGTGGCTACGGTGATCTCGGAATAAGAATGAAACAGACTAATATTAGTGTAGATGCCATTCTTCTAACGATGTAACAAGTGCATCGAGTGTTATGGGAAGGGTTCCTGGTTCTGGTTAACCTAAATAATGCATCCTAACAATCCTTTAACAGATTTAAATTATAGAAATGCAACAGTGTATTATGTGTAAGTCAAGTTAAAGATATGGGTTTTTAATCTAGATTTAAACTGACAGAGTGTGTCTGCCTCTCGAACAGTGTTAGGTAGATTGTTCCAGAGTTTGGGCGCTACATTGGAAAGTGATCTGCCACTGCAGTTGACATTGATATTCTAGGTATTATCAAATGGTGAGAGTTTTGAGATCATAGTGGACGTGAAGGACTATAATGCAATAAGAGCTCGCTCAAATACTGAGGTGCTAAACCATTCAGGGCTTTATAGGTAATTAGCAACATTTTAAAATGTATACGATGTTTAATAGGGACGGTACAGTGTTGACAGATCTGGGTTAATATGGTCACATATCCTGGTTCTAGTAAGAACTCTAACTGCTGCATTTTGAACAAGATGGAGTTTGTTTATTAAGCACGCAGAGCAACCATCCAATAAAGTATTACAATAATCTAACCTTGAGGTCATGAACGCATTAATTGCAGTTTTTCTCGATTGCTTAAACACATTTCTTAAAATTATGCCTCTTTTTTTGCCAAACTTTAAAACACAAATCCATAACTTCTAACTCAATTCCCCAAACTTCCTATATTCAGTTCAGAATGAAGCTCTCCACTCAAAACAACTCACTCTTGCTGAAAAATTAAACTTTGCTCTCAGACATGACACACAAACAGTCAAAAACACACACACTACAACACAGTTTTACACACTGATGAGATCAATTCAAAACAATACTACAAAAACCTGTAATAAGTGTTGCTTGTAGTACTCCCCAAATGTTTTATTCCTTAATTTAATGTACTGTTGCCCTTGCCCTTCCCATTCCTCTTTCTCTTCCATGTTGTCGTCCTCCTCTTCCTTCTCCTCCTCTTACTCTTTCTCCTCCTTTTCCTCTTTCTCCTCGCCCTCTTCCTCCTCATCCTGTTCTTTCTTCTCCTCCTCTTCCTCTCTGTACTCCCTCTTCACCTCCTACTCTTCCTCTTCCTTCATTACTTTCTCTACTCCCTACTCCTTCTCCTTTGTAGTGTCCTTGACCTCTTCCTGCATGTCTCTCTGGATCCATTGTTTCAAACCTGAATGAGCTGACTTTTGCCCTTTTATCTGTCCATCGAAGGTTCTGATTGGTGTGTGATAAATTTTGACTCCTAGTGTTTGCACTTGGGTAATTGTGTGCTAACTGAGCACAAACTGTGCTGACTTGAGTGAACAATATTGAATGCTAGTGCATTTTAAATGACCACATGGTGTAAGCACTGAGAAATGAAGGAATTTATGTGTAGAGTTTTGCAGTAACAGTTCACCAAATCTGACTCATGTGTCAAAGCAGGGGAATAGTGTTTATAGTTTAAGGAAATGGGTGTGCTGTTTTAAAAATGGCGTTATGGTTTTGAAATTTTAGTTCAAAAGCCTGGTTATAGTGTTTTAGCAATCGAGAAAAACTGTAACATTTCTGCATTTGACATTGAGAGTATAAGTCGTAATTTAGATATATTTTTGAGATGGAAAAATGATATTTTACAAATGCAAGAAACATGGCTTTCGAAGGAAAGATTGCTATCAAATAAGCACGCCTAGGTTCCTAACTGATGACAAAGAATTGACAGAGCAGCCATCAAGTGTTAGACAGGTTTCTAGGTTATTACATGCAGAATTTTTTGGTCCTATAATTAACACCTCTGTTTTTTCACAATTTAGCAGTAAGAAATTGCTAGTCATCCAGTTTTTTTTTTATATCAACTATGCATTCTGTTAGTTTTGCAAATTGGTATGTTTCGCTGGGCTGCAAAGACATATAGAGCTGAGTATCATCATATATCAGGTAACATGTAAAGCGTGAAAAGTAAGGGTCTTAGTACTGAGCCTTGGGGTACTCCATACTGCACTTGTGACTGGTATGATACCTCTTTATTCACTGCCACGAACTGATGGCAGTCAGATAAGTACGATTTGAACCATGCAAGTGCACTTCCTCTAATGCCAACATAATTTTGTAGTCTATTCAAAAGAATGTTGTGGGCGATAGTGTCAAATGCGGCATTAAGATCCAGTAGCACTAAAAGAGAGATACAACCACGATCGAATTATAAGACTGTAAATCCTCACAGATAGCATTTTTTTCTAAGAAGGAACACATTTGTGATGGTACAACCTTACAAAAAAACAAACAAACAAAACAAAACAAAAAGTGCACTATACAATAACCTGTCTCCACACTCACAATGTTTTTATTATTACCTCTGTTATTTAGCATATTTTGCACATTCCCTTGCACATTTCTACCTTCTGATGCCATTTGCTCTGTTACGGTCACTGGTCATATATAAACATATGCTATTTACATACCTCACTGTATAATGCACCTTCTGTTTATACTTCCTTTGCACCTTATGTTGTATTTACAGTCATTTGCATTGAGTTGGTCTCTGACCTTCTACCTCATAACTTGCAATATATGTCATAAAGCTTAATGTATATACACATATTTCATATTTATTATATACTTTTTTATTTGCACTTCTGGTTAGATTTTAACTGCATTTCATTAGCTCTGTACTTGTACTCTGCACAATGACAATAAAGCTGAATCAAATCTAATCTAATCTAATCTAATCTTAAACAATTCATGTAATTTGACAGATGTCATCAATTAATGGTTTTGTGCCAAAGCAATGATTCACAGTTTAGCCCACATAGTCATATGTTGTGTTTGCTGTGTGAAGAGTTTAGAAAAAGTGACTTAAGTATTGAGAAATGTGTCCTAGCAGTTGTAAAAAAAAAACTATAAGAACCACTGGTCTACCTCATCTGTATTTTCACCTGCTTCTCCTTCAGATATCCAGCAGGGGTCAGTGTCACCCGACACTGGAACTGAGTGGCCTACATTAAAAAAAATAAAAAAATAAAATAAAATAAAAAATTATATAATTGTATAAGTATTTGTATAATTAATTGTATAATTATAACAATTATGAATTATGTTGATGATAAGTAATACATTAGGTTAACATTTTGACATTTATGACTATTATTATTATTAGTCTAACCACTCCAAATCAGAAAAAGTTTGGATGTTTTTTTTTAAATGCAACAAAAACAAGAATCTGTGATTAGTTGATTCTCTTTTTACCTTTATTTGACTGAAGTACAAAGAAAAGATTTCCAATGTTTACACTGACCCACTTAAATGGATTTTGTAAATTTAAGCACATTTTGATTTTGATGGTGGCAATACACACCAAAAAAGTTGAAACAAAGGCATGTTTAACACTGTCACATCAGCTGTCTTTTTTTTAATAAGAAAAAGAAAAGAAATGACAGCAACAAAAAAACAAAACAAAACAAGAGGAGAATGCTTATTACAGTGACCTGCCCATTTCCTTGTCCATTTCCATTCTCTCAATGTGGACTGCAGCAAGGAATTTCCTCTGACAGCTGCTTTAACCTTATTTTTTGATATGTACAGCAAATGACAAAAAGGGATAGGGAATATAGAATTCTTTTCAATATCCATCAACTGTCCTTTTAATTACAATGTTTAATTGTTTGGGAATTGAGGATACTAATTGTTCAAGTTTTGCAAACAACATTTTTGACCAGTCTTGCTTGATACAAGACTTCAGCTGCTCAACATTCTGTGACCGTTGTTGTCTGATTCTCTTTTCATGACTGCTGATTCCATAACCAGTGACTTCCCATGAAAGACGTCATCTTGATGGCAGTATATGTCTCTGTACAATCCAAATACAATGGTACCTTCGCTAAATTCCAGTCAAATTGCATTTCTTGATGCAGCTCCAGACTATATTAAGTGATAGCAGTTTTCAGAAGTACTCCTGAGCACATGTAGCTATATTCAACACCGCAGCATAATGGTTTCTTACAGAGAAGTGTGAACTTACGATGTCAGACCCTGTAATATGCTCTGGTCCCCTCCCTGCTTACCGGGGTGATGAGATTCATAGCAGACTGTCGTCACTCAATGGCTGGATGTCTAAGTGGTGCCCGCAGAATAACATAGGTTTTATAGACAATTGGACGAGTTTTTGGGGCAGACCTGACCTGTTGAAAAGAGATGGTCTTCATCCCTCCTGGGGTGGTGCCGCTCTTCTCTCTAGAAATATGGCACATAGTCTTAGAGTTCGTACTTGACTAACTGGGGCCCAGGTCAGGAAGCAGACAGACTGGCTAAACCGACCGTCTGCTAGCCGCCTCACGTCACAGAAGTCAGTTAATTCTCAGCACATAGAGACTCCTTCACCTAGATATCACACTATAGAGACTGTGTCTGTTCCCCGAACTAGAAAATACAGAAAACGTCCAAACCAAATTAAGAGTAACAATTTAATTGATGTTCAACAAATAAAAAAAAACCAGACATAATACAGATAAACAATTGCTAAAGCTTGGCTTAATGAGTATTAGATCCCTTTGTAAGCACTATTTGTAAATGATATGATCACTGATCATAATCTAGATGTGCTGGCTAAAACTGATTGCATTGCTTTCCATGTTTTTCATGCACTTTTTATTTCTGGCCATATTGTCGACTTGATTGCACAGATACTATTTGAACTAAACTGAGCCGGATGACACTGAATTAACAATGAACTGACTTTACCAGAAAAAAAATGACTGTTTACTATTGTCCTCTTGCATTATGAGCACACGTTTTTCCTGTTTAACACTGTAAAGCTGCTTTGATACAATCAGTATTGTAAAAACTACAATATAAATAAAGGTGACTTGAACTGACTGTAATGACACCATCGGTCGAAAAACTCTGTCTTTCAGAAATTGCTACTCTATACATTTTGACTGTGGTTGGAGAGTAATCTGTAATTTCATCCTCTTAGTTGAATGGTAGATGTAACTACTGTACTGTACTGTACTAAACTACTGTAATGGACTGAATTCGATTGTGATTGGAGTAACTTCACCTGTAACTCTCTCCAGGTGTTACAGACCTCCAAATGCCCATGCTTGATGGTGCAAGTTTCATATCAGTTCAATTAATTTGTGACATAAGTTTTTCAGTTGTGAAAAAAGCACTTCTGTGCCAAATCATCATGCTCTGATGCTATTTGAATAAAGAGCCTCATATTGCAGCAAAATCAGAATGTAAATCTGTCTCATCTTCTGACGTGCAGTACTAGACAAAAGATTTTGCATAACGTAATGTATAAAGAATTGGCTAGACAGTAAAAGACAAGTTTGATGAGAGAACAAACCTGATATACTGGTGAGAAGATCAGTCATCATTCACTCCAGAGCAGGTAAATTGGGGTTTCTATGGCTGTAAAAAATTCCACCTACTTCAACTTCAAAACTTACTTAAATATAATCAAATTGGTTGTATAAATAATTGTAACTTACATTATATTAAGCTAACTTAAAAAATTAAGTCAAATGTCATATAACTTTGAAATTATATTATACTCATACTCAAATTATACTCATTTAAAGTAATGAAAAAAACATGTTCCTATCATTATTTACAGTGCACCTGGCCATTAAAAATACTTTTGGTAAAACTGGTGAATTTTGTCCTATTAAACAACCTTTGTGAATATGTCAGGATATGAAATGTATGAACAATGCCTGAAAGTGTCTAAAAAACTTTGACTAGATGTTGGTTGTATTTAATTTTACTGCCATAGCAGCTTCATCAGATAATACATGACAGATACAAACTGAATATACAACAACATAATATCATAAATACAATATACTATAAAATTTGTATTAGGCAAAAATATTCCTGTATAACATTCTTTAAATGTGTTTGGGATAAAAATTGTTAAAGTTTTTCTGGGTCCATAAGTAAGTACTTTAAAGTTTGTCCTGATAAAAATCACTGTCTCATAATGTTGTAAATTGGACAGACCAAATATATATGTTTTATAGACAAGTTGGGGCTACAGTATTGACATTTTGATGCTTCTTAACCCTTCAATAAATGCCCATGAGTCAGTCAAGTATGGCCTATTTAATGCCTTGTGTATACATCTTGGTTGTGTCTTGATTTAAAAAGGCAGATGCATCTTTTCCAACCACAGGATTAATTTCATGTGTTATTTTGATATTCTACCCGTTCATCTTTCCATTTTGTCATATATTGGTTGATTAAGGGGTTTATGTCCAAGGGTGGGTTTAACATTCACTGATTCTTTCTGCAAGACTGTGTTTTGCAACCATGTCTGCTTGCTCATTTCCAATAATGCCTTGACTGTAGAGAAAATTATTGCCATTTTAATATCAGAAAACTAACCAACATGTCGTATTCTTGTCATTTCTTTCTTTCAGTGAACAAACCTCTGAAGACAAGATGATGCAGAACAAGATTCAACTCGTTGTTTTTCTCGGTGAGTGTCAGTGAAAGAAACTGAAGTCAGATCAGAGGCTTAGAGCAACTTCTCACTATTGATTTCCCTGCAGCAGGAATCCTGTCGAAGGTTTCAGGCGACCTGTATCGATTTGTCCTGATCAATGAGCCGAAGACCTGGGCAGAAGCTCAGTCGTACTGCAGAGAGACATACAAAGATCTGGCGACGGTTCAGAGCGATGAAGACAGAGCCAAACTAAAGGAGGCAGCAAACGCTGTGAACTTTAGATCTGACGCCTGGGTCGGCTTCTCCAGTGTTGTTTGGCGTTGGTCGTTTAAAAACAAGGTGGTCAGCTACACAAAATGGGAATCCTGGGAGCCGGACTTGTCCAACACAGACGTAGCCTGTGCATTTGTCAAAAGAAGTGGACAATGGGGTGACACATCCTGTACAGTACAGAAATACTTCTTTTGCCGAACTAGTAAGAAATTATACAACACTTCTGTTCAGTTATAATCTGGATCTCTGGGAAGGGTTTAATGCTCACAGTTTCTATCAATTGTCGAGATTTATAAAATTCATACTTACCTTATATACACTGCAAAAATGATTTTCTTAATATTTTTGTCTTGTTTTCAAGTACAGATATCTAAACATTCTTTAGACAAATATCTAAACAATCAAGATACATTTACTTGAGAAGCAAAATGACTTAGGATATTAAGTCTTGTTTTCTGGAAAAAAAAAACAGAATTAAGTGAGTTCTTGCTTAAAATAATAAAATATATCAGCCAATTGAGTTAAAAAAAAATACACACACACACAAAAACTTTTCTGACACAGTTTTTAAAGATGAGTTTGTTCATATTTATACACTATAGTTAATTTTGTATTGCACTTCAACTTTTCAAGCATGTTTCTCTGTCCTGACCACAAATCTTCTCCTTACAGAACTCGACACACTTTATTACAAGTTTGCATATGTTGAAAGGAGCATGAACTGGTATGATGCTCAAAAGTACTGCAGATCATACCATGTAGACCTGGCCACCATTGCAGACGACACAGAGAACAAGCACCTCGCGTATGTGCTTTATAGACACTACGGCGATGAGGCCTGGATCGGCCTGTACAGTATCCCGTGGCATTGGTCAGATAACACCAGAGTATCGTGGTCTTCTGTGAAATGGGAGTCTGGGCAGCCTGATAATGCGAACGACACTGAAGAGTGTGCGAGAGCTGATACAGACGGACTGATGGCTGATGACTCCTGCTCGACTCCACTGCCTTTCTACTGCCGTGAAGACAGGAAAATACAGCGTGTGAGATTGGCACTGAAATCAGACGGACTTCTGGATGAATCCGCAGTGATGGAGGCCACAGAGAAGAAGGTGAAAGATGCTGTGTGTTATTTTAAAGTCATGAATATTCTATTATAGCTTGATGTCTATTCTGAATTGGTGTTATCTTTATATTTTTAATTTTTAGACACATATAGACATTATATACAGTGGTGGCCAAAATGATCAGAACACTAGTGTTTTCAGCTAAAAAATGGTTTGAAGTCAGTTATTTCTCTCTTTTGCTGTAGTGTGTCAGGAGGAAATATCAGTTCATTGATTTAGCCATTAATTGTAATAATCCAGTGAGGTTTTTGAGATCTGATCTGATCATCATCCAGTCTGTCTGGAATGACATGAAGAAACAGAACAAACTGAGACGGACTAAATCCAGAAGAACTGATGCTTCAAGAAACCTCCTGCAAAGCTACAGCGCTGTTCAAAGTTTTAGGCACTTGTGTAAAAATGCTGTAAAATGAGGATGCTGTCAAAAATAATGTCATAAATAGATTTTCTTGATCAATGAACTTCTATGAACTAAAGTAAATCATCATTTGGTGTGAGCATCTTTGTGTTTAAAGCAGCTTTTGCTCTAGCTGCACTTGCTCATAGTTTCTCAGGAGCTTTGCAGGAGGTTTCTTGAAGCATCAGTTCTTCTGGATTTAGTCTGTCTCAGTTTGTTCTGTTTCTTCATGTCATTCCAGACAGACTGGATGATGATCAGATCAGATCTCAAAAACCTCACTGGATTATTACAATTAATGGCTAAATCAATGAACTGATATTTCCTACTGACACACTACAGCAAAAGAGAGAAATAACTGACTTCAAACCATTTTTTAGCTGAAAACACTAGTGTTCTGATGATTTTGTCCGCCACTGTACAGTGTTTGATTTTGTGAAACTGTGGTGGGTGGACTTTGGCCCCTGCAGGAAAATTTTGTACATTTCAAAGTTAAATTATTCTATTATCTACTCTATTCATATTATCTAATGCACTTCGAGAGTTCACAATTAAGAGGTCCAACCCATGTTCTTAACTAAGAAAATGTAATTAAGAAAAAAAGTCAGTGAAATGACCTGAACTTTAAAGGGGACTCAACCACTTTTTAGTTTTGATATACTGTCTCAGTCTACATTACATTCACACAAGTGTTTTAGGAAGACAAACAAATTAGAATATACTACTACTACTACTAATAGTTTTATATCATTATTATTATTATTATTATTCCTATGACAGCAATAGCCGTATATTGTAAAACAGTTGCACCGTAAAATAAATGAAAATGAATATTTCATAGGAATATTAGTTTGCTTTACACTACAAATTGCAATATTTTGTCCTAATTTCTACACTTGAAAGAGATATTTTCAATTTGGATTGCAGTGCCCTTTTAAACCACTAGCTGTCAATATTACATACTGCACCTTTAAGCTTTTTTATTTTTGCTTGAAAACTCCAGGTTCAGTGAAAACAGGCTTCCAAAAAGTGTCTAAACTCACAGCATATCAGTGTTAATTTTGACAGCAAATTTTGATTTAGTTTTAGTCTTAGTCTTAGTCTTTGGGCTAATATGCCATTTAGTTTTAGTCACATTTTAGTCATCCGAATTGTTTTAGTCTTAGTCTAGTTTTAGTCAAATAATTTCATAAGACTTTAGTTGACTAAATCTACAGTAGAAAATCTAATGAGTGTAGTTACAATGTAACGCATTTATTAAGCATTTGTCTAAAATTTCCAAACTCATGGAGAAAACATCTGGTAATATGCATGATTTGAACACGCACTGTAGACACAGTAGACACTGTAGATTTAACTGCTTTGACACATAACATGTCTTTATCTCAAAATCAAATAAAACCATTTCTCATAAAGAAACAAGAACATGGTCCTCTATTGAAATACCAAATGAAATACCAACGGTTCTGTAATATGCATTCTTTATAACAACTATACAACTTAACAAGGATTTTGTACGATTTGGGTGACGGGTAGATTTAGGGGCGGGGTTTGGTGTAGGTCATTCGTACAAATTCATACGTATTGTGCAACTCACTTTTTAGGTAAAATCGTATGAATTTGTATGAGTGAGGTTGTACAAATTAGCCACCTCATAAAATATGTACGAACTGCTGTGAGATCGGGCTTGCGATTTGGCTGTGCGCTCAGAAAACCAGACCAAATTAAGTGCTTTTTTATGTCGTCACGCTTTTCAAATGTACCCATATGTCTGCTCTTTCTTACTCCCAGGCAATGTTTTATGCTTTATGAGGCGTGCAGCAAGTTCATGCAAACGTATGATCAAGAGAGTTACAGCTCAAATGTGCACATCATTTTTTTTTTTTTTTTTGGGTTACATGTCCAACTCTCTAATTATTAGGCAACTGCCTCATTGATTGATCTCATTCACTAATGACTGTTTTAATCTGGTCTCTAGATGAAGCAGATCCTCTCGGATCAGGACGTGAAAATCAGATCCAGCATAACATGGAGCACCCAACCTGACGAGAAGATCACACAAGAGACGCCAACAGCATGTGAGGAGTTTGATCAATATGAAACGCTAGAATCTTAAACATGTGTCTTCAAACATTTATGAATCTTTGAGGTATAGGAATTCAGAATAAATCTGATTTTATGTTTAACACCATCACATGTATCACAGTTAATGGACTGGCACTGTTAATGCTTTACATACTGTACAAAAACTTGTGAACGTGAATAAGATCACACTGGATAAAAGTGCATTTCAAATGTTAGCTACTTTCTCATGATTTTATTGAAAGCTGAAACATATTTAATGCTCATACATGCATTGGTTTGTATTTAGAAATATAACAATAGTCTTGTCTTGGGGTCCTCTAGTTATTTTAAAACATTTAAACATAATACAGAAATAATGACTTTGAAATCATACGTTTTTCATCAAATTTTATACATTATATTTAGGGAATGACAAACATCGAGGTGTTTTAGTACCTGATAAAATAAAGATGAAAATTAAATGGATTATACATGTCCATTTATTAAACATTAAAGGCTAAGATATGCAGCTGCATAACAACTGAAGGGTTCGTTTGCAAAAACAGATAACTCTGTTTTTAACTATTTTCAAAAATCATGTTTTTTTTCACTGTTCACTCCAATTAATCTCAGTCAAACTGCAGCTGGGTTATTTTGATTAGGTTAGACAATAACTAAAAAATACAGCTAACTAACACAATGATAACATCATAAAAAACAAGATTTTTGGAAAAAAAAAAAAGGTTATCTGTTTTTGCAAATAAACTATTCATTTCCTAAATTATGCAACCGTAATGAAAATGATCACACTGAAAAAAAGGTTCTTCCTCAGTATTTTGTCTTGTTTTCTAGTACAAATATCTCAATATTTTTAAATCATTTGCTTAAGCAAAATGGCATACGATATTCATTCTTGTTTTACGAAAAATGTACCAGAATTAGAGAGTTAGAAAAATCTGCTTAATTTGAAGAGAAAACAAAAATGTCTTTTCAAGCCCACTGCCAGATATTCTTTCTTGTTTTAAGCAAAAACTTGCTTAATTTTGGTACAAAACAGGAATGAATATTTTCAGTAATTCTGCTTCTCCAGCAAATGCATCTTGACTAAAGAATGTTTTAAGAAAAACAAACTTTTTTTGTTTTACTTTTCAATAAACAATTTGGCATTTATTAAGAAATTTTATTTAGAAATTAATTTTAGAGAGCAACCATACATTTGTGTTGTTTTACTTTCTTAAATTCTTCATTTGTTCTTCATTCACTTATGACGATTTATCATTTATTCATTTGATATTTCTATTTAACCATATTATCATTTAAACTATTATTTAGTCATTTATATGAGTTTTCCATTGCTGTGGTTTGTGCTATAATAACATGGTGGATTTGTGCTGAAACATACGCATCTAAGATTATTCAATAAACTCTGCTCATTTCTTTATCATTATCATTTTGTCTCCTGCTTCTCTGGCTTTGCTCAGTCATCATCTTGGTTGACAGAATACTGTTAATAAAGTTTTGACATCTGATTTACAGTTTATCATCTGAAACATCTTTCACAGTGATATCCCTAAAAACACATACATTCCCTTCAAATGATCAACAATATTTATTCCAATAATACACAACTAGGGCTGTCACGATTCCTCGTCTCAATTCGAGTACTCAATTATAAAAATTCCTCGACTACATTTTGTGCATGTCAATTAATGGGCAAAATACTGGAAGTGGTGCATTCCACAGATGAGAATCCACGAGGAGCAATATTAGACCGTTTTCCAAGGCTGTACAAAATATTAAAACCATTAAAAAAAAACATAATAAAGCACAATGCTATTGTGAATTCACAAAGGCTGAGATTCAATGAAATAAATATACGCTGCAGGTTTAATATGCGGTTTATTTATATGCATGTAGGTTTTGTGCATCTCGGAGCAGCTCGGTTCACAGTAAATGCTGCTCCACACAAACATTTCTCATTTACACTCGCAGACCGTCTCAAACTCCATCTTTGAATATGCTGCGAGTCTGAATTGCTTATAAGGTTCATCTGGAAACAACATGCACCATTCTATCAGGTAAATCATCTATAATTCAACGCCAGCACAGGAGAATACATCAATATCTTTCTCAATATGCTAACTGTTCATCGAGACTTCAAAATAAAAGTTTAAGGCCTCACTCTGAGTTTTCATGTTTTGATGTCCACACGTTCTTGTACAAGAAATAACAGTGGCTGTAGCTTTTCTATCATAAAGATTTTGTCCAATATTAAACATTAAATGGAGATTTAAATTAAATGTTGTTTATTCAATATTAAACAAAGATTA
The DNA here is from genome assembly GCA_021397915.2 of Tor tambroides. NCBI lineage: Eukaryota > Metazoa > Chordata > Actinopteri > Cypriniformes > Cyprinidae > Tor > Tor tambroides. The sequence continues at coordinate 2,825 of JAFVLL020012208.1, read as the reverse complement.
GATCTAAAGGTGTGTACAAATAGTCTAATATTCAATATGCAATTATTATTTAAAAAAAAATTAAAATAAGAATTGTACTAGGTGTTGCTGTCCTGGCCGTAAATGCAGGGAATCCATGATAAATCCTGAACATGCAAACGAAAAGTCAGTTATAAGTAAATGCACTGGGTGGCGCTGTGGAGCATTTTAACAAGTTGATTGTATTCGATTTACAGAATGTGGTCGTCTGCTTTGTGATCAAAATGATCTTACTAAATGATCTTAGAAAATGGAATTACTTTTGATCAAATGAATCAGTGAAACTGAATTATCATAATATCACCGCCACAATGAGAAATCACATGAAATCCAAACATCAGTCAGATGAGGAAAGACAGCTGTCCATCACTGCATTCACGACTGCAGGTAAGCGCAGCTGTACCCGAGTGAGAGCTTATCTGATAGCCAAAGAATCTTGAGACAAATGCTTCCTTTAAGTTTCCTCGAGGGAGAGTGGTTTAAAAACAGTAAACACAAAGCGCCGTAATAAACTTAGCACACCTTTATATTTGTTTCTCTGGAACGTCTGTGTCGATGCCTGTTCTTACTGTTATCAGACTGAGGAGACTTTTTTTTGTTTGTTTACACGTTTTCAGCTAAAAGAAACAATGTACATAAGTTTGGATAGTATTGTATTTTTATATTACATTTTTTAACTGTTCAATAAAACCAAATGATTAGTTACTTTTGATATTTTATTTTAACAAATTATTATTACTATCATGTCACAGACTATTTTAAAGATATCCTTACTACCTTTCTGGGGCTTGAACGTGGTAGTTGTGTTGCTGTCTATGGAGGGTCAGAAAGCTCTCGGATTTCATCAAAAATATCTTAATTTGTGTTTTGAAGATGAACGAAGGTCTTACGGGTTTGGAACGACATGAGGGAGAGTAATTAATGACAGGACATAATGACAATGGCAGCACCATTTTAAAGTTAAAGTCAACAGCACATCAAACAACAGAGCTGTATACATCACAAGCACTCAGGGTGTCACACCCCTGAACTCTTGTGTTGTGTGTTTCATTCAGTTTCTGTCTTCTGCTCTGGTTTAGTTCCTGTTTGCCCATATTTGGTTCTGTTCCTGTTCTCTTTAGTTCATTATCAGTTTACCTCCTGCACCTGTGTTGTCCTCATTAGTTACCTCATTTAAGCTCACTCCTTTGCTCAATGCTCTGTCAGTTATTGTTTGTGTTACTGCTGTTATTTGCCTGTCTTCATCATCTTGGATTACTATTAAATATTATAGTCTTTGTGTCTTTCATTTCAGGGTCATTTATTGTAATGATTTTTCTGCATTATATTCACCCTTTTTGCTCCATTCGCATTGGTTCACTTTCTCGCTAAAGATGCTTAAAACATGCCATTAAGAGCTCCAGATGAGTAGTAGAATCACAAAAAACAGACTGATATGTTAGATAAAACACTGCAAAAATGAGAATGCAGCAAATATAATTAATTTGATCTGTCATACATGTATGTGTGTGTTTATATATATATATATATATATATATATATATATGACTCCCACACACGATTCAATCAATATCTAAGATTATTAATCAGCATGTTAAAACATTTCATAATAAACAATGTTATAATTATGAAAAGAATTTGTGGATGATAAGGAAAGACAACTTAAAATTTAAAATTCTGTTAATGATGAGAGTGTTTTGATTATGTATTTTGTAAGCAAAATATATAAATGGTTCAGACATCAAGAGGAAAACCCTGGACCCCCATACAGTATCTTTTCTGTCAAATGGCCTTCTGCCATATCTAAATGTAAAAATAATAATAGCCTGATAAAACATCTGATCTTACCTTTTATATTCATATCCAGTTGGGCTCAAATGATGAGATATCTGGATTTTTGTAGAAAAATTCTCAGGCTCCAGTGCTTTGTCTCTCTGAGCCCAATTTCCTCATCTTTGATGGCTATTTTGACTGTTTTCAGAATTATTTGTTTTTAATTATAAATTAAATTAAATTATTAAAATGTATAACTATTCCAGAACTAAAGTATTGTCTGGACCTCCACTGAGAAAGGAAATATACTGAGAAAGACTGGAGCTTTTGGATCTTTAATTGAATACCCCTGGTTTACATCAACCAAATGAGTTTACTTTGCTTGTCATGCTCATCCATCTGTGAATCTGATCAGAGATGATTTCCATGACTTTTGCTTTTGCCTAATGGGCTTCAGATCAAGGAGATCCATCACTGTCATCAGATAATGAAAGGCTTTGCATGAAGGCTGGATTATTACAGACCAGTGGCGGCTCCAGGATTTTTGTGTGTGTGTGGGGGGGGGGGGGCTTAACTGTTCAGAGGGGGTGCTAAAAAAAACTAATTAAATTGAAAGTAATGAATGCCTAAACTTTAGCTATCAGTTTTTTTTATAAACAGCAGCTTCGAAAAAGGCATATTTTACTTTTTTTCCTGTGGTATTAAACTTCTCATATGCCACTGTTATTCAGGGCTTGAAAACGAAAAAAAAAGTCAATCGGTTCACTCCGAGCAGAATCGATATTTTAACGTTTCCGTTCCTGCGTTCCTCTACATTATTACCGTTCCGAAACCGGTTCGAGTAGAAAAAATAACAGTTAATAACTGTAACGGGGAGTCCACTGAAGGCGAGCGTAGTGATGAACCCAAGTGCAGTTTATTTACAACGTGAAATCCAAAATCCAAAATCCAAACATAATCCAAACAGATGAAGACTTGACTTGACATGAAACAGACTTGGCTTGAAACAGGCTTGACATGGAACAGACGTGGCA
>JAFVLL020012207.1:10754-30520 GCA_021397915.2 Tor tambroides | reverse complement strand
TCTCATCTCCGATTCCAATCAACAGCTAATCCATCCTGCCGCTTGCAGCCCTGCACCCATGCGCCGCCCCGTGACATTTAATTTAAGTATTGTGCAGACTCCTCTCTCTCAAAAAGCTCATTTGGAGGGTGGCTTACGGAGGAAATGATTTACATCGTAATGAAGCGCCGCCTGTCTCCTCTCCACCCTAAACTGCCCCTCCCAGTTCTCACATTTTGAGTGTTTATATAATTGCAGATAGACCGATTTTATCAGTCCCCTGCTGAGACAGCATTGCCATACATGACCCCTGAAACTCGATGGTCCCTGTCCACCACGTTGGAGATCTGTCAGTCAGAGTAGGTTTTCTAAATGACCTGAAGGTGCCTTGAATGCACCCTATTATAGAGGTCAACGGGGGCATAAAAGTGTTCGATAGGGCTGAGATGCAATGAATGTTAACAGTGTTTCCCTAAACTAGATCAACTAAGACACACCAACCAAAAGCAATTACCATCACAGAGTATCTTTTCTCTGCTCATCATTTTTTGTGCTAATCACCTCATAAAGATTCCTTGTTGCATCTGAGACGAACATAAATAGAGCATTACACTTCTGAGCTTCATAAAAGACATTCATCTCGCATTCAAATCTCTTTGTTCCAGTATTAGTTACTCTGTCAGACTCTGCGCTATTATTGAAAGCCCACGCCAAAACTCACATCACGCAGAGAGCTGTTTATCAAAAGTCATTAGCTAGATCATCTAACCTGGGTGTCAAGCTACAGATCCACCTGCACCTGCATCCAACTGCTGTCAGATTAAATGTACTGGGACATCTGGAGACGCTGCTTTAAATAGAAACCAGCAGGTACAATGCTCGTCCTCCTTCTGATTTAAGATAGATTTCAAAGGCTCAAAACAATCTTTTGTGACAGCAGATATCTTTCTATACACTAACTGAAAAAGATTTCAGTCTAAAGCAGCAAACAACCTTTTCAACTATTTTTCTCACAAGAAGCCTTGAAGTAGATGGTAGGGATGATAGAAAGAAGAAAGAATGCACCCCTTCTGAAGCATTCATGTCTTGGACCTCTGACTGTATAAAAATCTAAAACTGAACACCTCGTTACAGGAATAAGTTTACCTGGAAACGTGTCTGGTCGTGAATACTGCATACACAGGATCTTACCTGGTAGTGAGTCAGCATGTTGAGTCTTTTCCAGTCACCCTCAATCTTTGTCGTAACATCTTCATCTTGAAGGATGACTCGTACTACTCTGCCTTGACGCCACTCTGCAACAAGAATACAATGACAACATTCAGTGAAAGTAATTTTGAAAGTGCAGCTTTACAGAATACGTATGTAGATGAACATGGAATCTTACATTAAATCCCTAAATTTCCTGATTAAAGATATTAACTGTTTACAGAGTGAAATAACTTGTATAGTTGTCTCTGAATATTAATTGGACATAGAAAGTATTCCAAACACAAAAACTTTAGCAAACCACAGCAATTATTTTTCTTTCGCTTTTGTCCAAGCAATATTTTCAATGCATTAAGCCACTTTAAGCTTTCACATTCAAGCAGACACACCTATTGTGATGATAAATTTGCTGCTATTTATAGTATACAGTAATCTTAAAAATGATTCTCTTTCTTCAGCTTTGAAAGAAAAAGTGGAGCTAAAAAATGACTTTTTTTAAACTTAAAAATGAAAAGGAACAATAGAAGAAAAGAGGCAAGGGACAAAGTCTATACTGAGAGAGAGCAGGAGAAAGAAATAAAAACGAGAGCGAAAATAAGGGTACGTGAAGGAGCATTTGAGAAAGGGAGGAAGGAAAGGAAAGGTAAATTAATCTCTTCTGCCCTTTGTTAGAGAGCCAGGCCTTCGTGGCCAGTGGATCGATGGGCGTGATTACAGCCACTGCTGAAAGCCACTTCCTTTTTCATCTGTAGTGGGTCGAGCATCCTGAGCCCAAACGGCCCTGATCGACCGCGTTAAGCCTCCCGCTGAGCTTGCACTTATTGTAGTTACTGAACTCACTAGAGATGCACAACAAAATGCGAAGATATTCTCCCACCCTCCCCACCAGCCACTGTCTGCAGCCTCAGCAAAAACAGCAACGTGAAACGGCGATGCGATGGGAATCAGTGCTGAATGAAATAAACATATCCCTTTGCAATGTGATGTATGGATAACATGGCCAGGAACAAGAGAGACGTCTCTCTCATTCTTTTTTTTTAACTCCCCTCCGCTGCAAATGAATGTATGATTGGAACGCTAGAGGAGTGAGGCCTCTTCACGCCGCCTGCTGCTATCTTTCGCTCTGATCCCAACCAGAAAAGCAAAACAGCAATCACAGGCAAGATGATGAAACATGTCTCTGGGTGATGAGAATTACTTCAAATCTCCAGGAGAGGCCCGACCATTGTTTTATATCTCACTACAGTGCTGTCTATAAACATGCAAATGAGCTTTGACTCGAAGCGCAAACAGAAAAGTAAACAGAGGGAAGAATAGAAGCTAAAAGAAAAAGAAAACTAGAGGAAAAACAAACGAAAAGAATAAAAGAAAGATGTGAGAAAACCTAAAAACTACAAAAAAGAAAATAAACTTAATAAAAGACTAAAAGTGAAACGAAAAGGACAGAATATAAATGAAAATAAAATAGGGCTGAATGCAAGAGCAGCAGGATGTAGCTGGATATAGAATAAAGCCAAAGAGATTGTTAAAATAGAGACTGAGATGGGCTGAAGTGCACTGATTTGTCTGCATCACTCTCTCATTCTTTCCCTCTATCTTCCCTCCCTCTATCCCTGCCCTCAGGGGACTGTGACAGAGAGAATTAAAAACAAAGGCAAGGGACAGAAACACTCCGGTCCAATCTGTCTCAGAGGGATCGAGGAGATGGAGGCTACCTCATTCCTATTACCCATTATCTTTATCTGGCCCCTGGATCAGGGCCAGAGAGTGTGCCGGGGCTCAGGAGACCCTGAGATCCGTTTACGGAATGCCGAGATGCCTCCTCTCAACCAGGGACGCCCGTTGCTTTATCTTACAACACACTCACACACAGTCCCACAGACATCGTCCAATTCTCCCCCCTAATAAAACAATAATAAAACAACACGCTCGCCCTCCGGGGCCCATAAAAGCATTTTACACAAGAGAGCCTGTCAGAGAGGGTAAAATTATTTCTTCACTTATCATGGTCCTAATCCCTTATGGATAGACTAGCGTTAGGCTACGACTTGAGAAATATGGTAAAAAAAATAAAATAGTGTGGAAGGAGTAGTGTACAGAATAAACAATCAGATTCTCATTTGGAATTTGTGGAAAAATAGATCTGCACGGATCAGCCTACCAATTTTTTCCCAGTACCTGTGAGATGCTCCCACCTGTCAATTAAGTGTGTATAAATAAACTCACATACTGTCACAGCTGATATTTGTTTATCAGCATGAATGTTCAACACGCATGAGCGCGGGAAGAGCTTAGTGATTAAAGTGCTGTGGTTGTAAATGAATAGGCTGTCAGTTCAAACTCTACAAACCAGGACTGATGAACTTTACAGTTATGGCATCTCTAATGAACTTTATGCTCTTTAAGGGATAGTTTGCCTAAAAATGAGAATTCTGTCATCATTAATTAACCCTCACGTCATTCCAAATCTGTATGGCTTGGGTCATACAGGTATGAAGGTATGAAACCCCCCCCCCCCAGATATTTTTCAAAACATCATCTTTTAATGACAGAATTCTCAATTTTGAAATAAAAAAAAAATCTTCAAGCAAGAAGCTTAATGTTGGAAGTTGGAATTTGGTTGGAGGATGTAAAACCTGCTTCGCAATACAAAAGTTATTTATGAAATCAATGTTTACTTGTATGTTCTATCACTGCTGATCAAGACTAAACCCAGAAAAGGGGTATTTAAGATGGACCATCTTTGATATTAGTGTATTGTAAGCTTTTGGCTTTAGATAAGAAAGTGTCTGGCAAATAACAATGTGCAATTTGGAGATGGAAGGTGTGTGTACAACATAATTGTAGTTCCAAAGGTTTGAAGTTCAAATTCCAGAGGAGACACGGATCCCCAGCGGGCATTATGTGATTGTGTACACTTAGCTACAGTAGGTGCATTGACCCTGCTTTGTCTCATGTCTCTTTGGATAAAAAGTGAGTGCCAACTGTTAGGGCTGGGCGATATGGCCAAAAAAATTATCACGATAATTTTTTTCATATCAGTCGATATCGATAATTATCACGATAAATGTCAAATCTTTATTTCTTTCAAGTTTAAAGCCAGAATTTTGCTCCATTTGCTAATTTTCCATAACAAAATAAATATCTAAATAGAAAAATTTATTTCTTAGTTTCTGCATGTTCTAATGAGTGATATTGTTTCAAATCAAGAAACAGGTTTGGGTTGCCTGATAATATTAATAATATCACTTTTTTTGTCTCTTAGAAATGCACATTGATAGTAGCTTGAGTTAGGATGCAGAGGTAAATTTTTGTTCCTTTTTAAATTTAGTAACATCTGTAACAATTGTACCAACCTCAGTTTTATATGGTTAAATTTATTCTGACCAAGTTTTTTTTTTTTTTAATTAAGCTTATGATCTCCCATAGTAGCATACATTTACATCATGATAAACAATTAAAACCACACATATAGCACCTCAATACCATGGTAAAAATATAACTATATGTTTTTTAGGTAACCTGTTTGTATGAAAAACAGTAGTCTAAAAACATTCTGTATAAATGCACACATAATATAGCTTAATCACAAATACATACTATGATTATTTACCATTACTCCTGTAATAAAATTCAATGTGAATATCCCACATTTCTGCCACAATACCATAGTGCAGTGAGTGTTACTACAGTAAATCCATGGTAAATGATGGCGATGTGTAGATTGAAAAGCCTTCTGACTGTCTTGTTGCACACAGTGTTTCTCCTGTTTGGCTTTAAACTAGTTTAAATCACCGAGTCATTTGTGTTCATCGCTGAATTCAAGCGTTTCACACTGGATCTCACAGCGCTGTTTAGTGCTTGCGTGACCAAGTAAACGCATCTGCTCTAGTGAGTTCGCGCCGCGCGGCAGTTTGACTTTGATCCGGGAGGATAAACGGTCCATGTGGTGTGATTCAAATGAGGCGCGCTGTTTCATTCCGCTTTTGGCGCATAAACATTATATCGAACATTTATCGAACTTCATATCGTTTTATAAGGGGAAAATTGCTATTGCGACAATTATCGTTATGGTGCTCCGCCCTTCACGGCTGTCTTTGCTAGTGGAGTGTTTTTTAAAAGAATTTGGCTAATAATCCCACGATCAGTGGTTCGAATTCCATAAGGGGCAATTTATGGACTTTATTATTGGAACCTCTATCACGATTATGCCCTAGGACCCTGTCTGTCAAATGAGAAATAACAGATTTTGAGATAGGCCGATATTGATATAATGAGCACCAATCACCTTCATTTGACCCATCATTCCACAAAAGTCAATGTCATTGATTCACACATTGAATCTCCTGTCCAGGAGCAAATGAAGGGCTGATGAGGAAAACAGATCTTAAAGGGTAAAGGAATCTAATGTTAGCATAATGTTAGTCATACCTAGGTCCATGTCAGAGGCTTTTGGTCTGTGCGAGTAGGGGACGTTCTTGTAGATGGCGTCCAAGATCTTCTCTTTCACCTGGCTGATAGTGTCACAGTTCAGCACCTTCACCTGCACCTCTGAGCTCTTCTCATTGTCTGGATGCATGCAGTTCACCACCTACACAACACAGAACAAAATTACACCAATTAGCACACGTGTGGGAGACACATGAATATTTATGTGGCTGTAAAATTATCTTTCTGCATGATTTGAAATGTATTGAGAGTTTAAAGAATGCTAAAATGCATCTGTGAATGTGAGCCGAAGAATCATGAGAACAAATTTCTGTTAAAAGGTTTAACCAAGCTATATGAAGAACTTGTAACATGTGCAGTATACATGTACTGAGGCCATAGTGCCTGATCTAGGATCTATGCTTAACACCTAAAAGATCGTACTTTAATGGATGACAGTTGTCTAGTCAAACCTGTAAAGGCGCGCTTTAGTGAACGTAGTCAGCAGGTGTAACGGCACAAACGTAAAAGCCCATTGGCCACCCTGAGGGAGCCGTCACCTCACTCACCTCAGCCTGCAAAAGTATGCAATTAACACACTAATTTTCCTCATCTTAGTTCCTGTTAGATTCTCTGTCTCCCATGATAGCCGTCATTAACGCCACCAATGGTACTGTCATCATCATCAGACGTAATTACATAGCTCATAGTTGGTATATAAAGGCTGTGAAGGCCCTTGTTGGCGTCTGTTATGATAAAATACCCACACACTGCAAAAGAGCTTATTTACTTACAGTCCAGTAGTATAATGGACTCTCCTGAAGGACCAAAACCAGAATCAATACAAAGTGTGTGGGCTGTAAGGAAAGGCTTTGTCAGACCTTTAGAAGGGATAGAGCGTGTTTCCCCACAGAATAACCTCTAAACATTAAAGGCCAGCGCTAAGCCCTTTCTTGGACTAAAAAACACTGTCAGAAAAGCTTTTGCATTGAAAACAAAACCAAACTTTAATCCAGATCTGTATCTAGGTGCCCTGAAGTTATTACAGGAAATATGTGTAGAAGAAGAATTAAAAATAGTACGAAGAATTTCAAATCAGTGCTAAAATGTTGTGGATGCTGATTGGTCAGTATAACATAACCACTCATATCTTATTGTGTAAGAAATGATTGACTGGAAAATGTCTTCAATATCTTTCTAGGGAAGGGAGAATGTGCTATTGGTAGTGGCTTGTATTGTGGTGAGTCTGCAGCTGTTTAAGTGTTTTGGAAGTGAGGACAGAATGATGAAGCTGAAACGGCTCCTACAGTCATCAAATCAGTGCGGTGTTCAAAGGAATGGGTCGGATGCCAAGAGATGACACTATTCACCACATTCCTCCTCTTTCGTTTCTTAGTCTCACACAGAATACAGATTACCCTCCTGATGTGCAGTCCAAGTAAACAGCCCGTCCTGGCATACGTGCAGCCCTGACAACACGGGCTTAGCTCATGCCTGTCACAGTGGCCAGCCAAACACAACACTGCCAATCACCACAAGACAGCAGACAGGTCAAAGGTCATAACAAGCCTGCATGTTCCCTGTCAGGTGTGAAGACTGTGGGCATTGCATGCTGTGTCAACCCAAACAAATTACCTTACCCTTTTCTCAACATCCACACCTGTCTGCTTCTAGATGCTTTCACGCTCCTTAGCCTCCTTCTCACCCATTTATCCTCGTCCTTTTCTTCATTCCCATTTTAGTTTACTCCTCTCCTTCTCTATCCTTCCAAAACTGTTCCTCTTTCCTTTCTTCATCCACGCTGTGGTTCAGAGCCTTACCAGAGTCTTGTAATCAATTTGCTGTCTGATGAGCTTGTCTTCACTGAGTGAGTAGCGGGCTTCTCCGGTGATAGAGTCGATGGGGCCTTTTTCCATTTGTTGCTTTATGGCACAGAAAAGAGAGAAGAGGGGCTCCCCGGCACACTCCTTCACGAGGAAAAAAAGACACTGTCACTTTTACTCTCTTAAATTTCACACCAACCACCTACAGAGAATGTGGGCTGTCATTCTCTCATTCAGTAACAGTAATAGACATTTTGAAAGGAGCTTTACAGTTGTGGCACTAGTGTGTCAATTTCAGCTAACGCAACAATTTCAGTCATATGGATTTCAGTAATAGTTAAACTCGATCCCTGGTGGACAGACAGACAGAGCTGGGACCCACTGTTAAATATTGTAAAAAAATGTTACATGTTTAGACTGGCTTAAAATTTTGTTATTATTAAGACACATTGCGGCATGCCGTGGGAAAAAAATGTGCATTCTTAATGGCCACATCTGTACATTTACATCACAAAGCCATTAAAATAATAGAAATCAATTTTATTTTTTTTGAACATTGTTTTAATTTTACTACATACATTTTAATTTGGCAGGGACAATGAAACATTTAGATTGTTAACTATTTTTAAAAAAAGAAAATGTTAAAAAAAAAAACAAAGATCAAACAACAATTGGTAAACCCCCTGTTGAAGATCCCTGAGCTAGAAATTAAGCTGAAGTGCAGTGTCTCTAGCTGAATTTGGGCAAAATATGCTTGTTGAAATAAGAAATGGACTGTAAAACCGACTAGTGGTCTGGGCAGCTGGTCAAGCACTGTTCAATAATACTCAAATCAATGTGCTGTGACTACAATAATAATGTTATGGTTCTGCATGGATGAGGTCACAATAAAGTCCTTCTCTTACAGTAGAGTCCAATTTGAGCTTAAATGAATCCTGAAGCTCTTGAGTGATGTTTCGGCTTCGTTCACTCAGGTCTAATCCGTTAAACCAGACTGGACAAAACAGCCTTGACTTCCAGAATTTATTGCCTGCTTTTTACATTCCAGAATTCAGGAAATTTCAGTAGACTTGCGAAATTGCACATGCCATGTTCTGATTGCAGCAGATGTGTTTATTAAGAGATTAATGACAAGTGCTAGAGAGGACCACGGTGGTGCTGACGGTCACAGTGCTATACGTAGAATTGAGCAGCACCTGCTAAGCTGACTGTCTCATTATAGGAACAGAAAAACGCTGAAGTCAGCAAGACTAGGCCAACTTTAAACCCTCTTTGATTAAAAGTGCATGCAGGCACACTCATATTCAGATGTACATACACACCTACACATATTCATTCACGAGCCACACACACACACACACACACACACACACACACACACACTCTCTGTCAAACACCTGCAGTGAATCACTGCCAGTGCTCCCGCAGGACTTCACTTGATTCCTCTGTGCTCAACAGTGCATGTGCCAAATGACCTTGAAGGTGACTGATCTCTTTTCTTTGCATATTGGCCAACCGCTAATCTGAATATTCTTCAGCAATTTTAATGGTTGATTCTTAATTATTACATTTAGGCTGCCCAGACCTGAATATGTGGTACCAATGTATACACACACACACATACACGGACTTACCTTGAGGAATTTGTATAGCAGAAAAGTGAACCAATTTGTGAGCATTTTCTCAGCAACAGACTCCGTTCTGAAAAACAAACAAATAAACAGAGTAAATAAATAAATAAAAGCAGCACAAAGCCACGATTATCACTGTGAGTGTCACGCACAAATGCGATTACCACGACCATGAAAAATTCACTTCACAAAGGACGGTGTCTCCTAATGAATAGGACTTTGTTAAACAAACATAATTGCCGGAACATGAATTGCGCTCTGGAATCTATAGCCCCAATCTGCAGGTTGTCTTTATTACCACAATAATCCACGAGACCCTAATACAAGAAACCCAATTAAAAGCCTTTATATGATCCGGCTGGATTGATGCCAAGTGAACCTGCTCTGGCCTGGAATAAGACCGGACTCATTTCCCCCCCCCCACAGTCCGGCCATTGAGCTCGAAATGGATCAGGTTACAATAAAGGGTGGCTGAATGGAGGGCTAGGGTGCATCAGAGTACATCAAGATTGGCTAACACCTTCGCTTGGACCACAGGCTCTGATCCGGCATGAGAGATGTACATACATAACTATAACAAAGTGAAACTCAATATACGTGGATCTGGTGTCTCCAGCCTGTGTGTGCTGCAGGGAGCTGGTGAATTGCCAAGGCGCCCTGCAATGAGCCATGGCACAGAGCATCAATATTTCAGGATTACAGCATTGTGGTGTGTGTGCGTCTACGCCTCCTCTGCCGCCCTGTATCCCAGCTGCCACCTGCATTCCCACTGTCCCGCTGCCGTATTGAGACCTGCCACAGCGCAGAACCGTGTGTACATGTGCATGTATTCGTGTCTGCGTGTGCCCGCTAAGCTGGCGCAACACCTGGAAAGGATTAGAGTCCCCTTGTTTTGTAGCCACTGCCTTGAGTGGGCCAAAGGAGGACAGGTCCAGGGGTCAACGGGGTCACGTTTCATCTTTCCTTTCATCTCCATCCTAACACTGCCCTGTAATCATCCTAACTCCTGACTGTTCTCAATGCCTGGACCAATTACAAGAGAAACGGTAGGCGGGGGAAAACCCGGAGATGGACCGCAGTATAAAAAAAAAACAGATAAAAGAAGAAAACAGCTTTTCGCCACCTTCTTGCCTCGGTGTACTGCTATTCCCATTAGCTTTCTCTTTTGTGCTATCGGCTGGTTTGATGGTAATTATTGTTGGCAAGACCCCATAAACTCACTTACCCATATCCTGTGTTACCTCTCGGCTCACCGGAGGGGGAATAAGTAGCCTTGTTGCCAGACAATCCTGGCACAACCTCTCCATAACTTTGCCACAGCGCCAAGAGCAACCAAGTATCACTGTCCCCCAAATCCTTATGTCACATATCACTGGCACAGAGAGAGTGAGCGCTTGTTTGGCTTTGGTTTAGGGAGGCAGGAAAAGTGATGCCCATCCAGCGGTGAGGAATGGGAAGTGGGCAGCACCTAGTGCTTAGTTCTCCCTGATTAAACAGCCATTTCGAAGTGGAACGAAGCAAAATCTGCTGGAGGATTCCTCCACGCTGAATGTGCGAAGAGGCACATTGGAGCTACGCTCCATAAACAAGAGAAAGAGGGAGAGGAAAGAGCTCCATATATCTTCCTCATCATCTCTCGCATCCAGCAAAGGCCATTTACATTTGATGCTGCTTTCTGCCACCGCAAATGGATGTGAACAGCCAGCTCTGCCAACTTCGAGGACCTGAGAGTGGTTTATGATTCCAGACACCCTGCAAAAATGAGAACTGTCACCCTATGACAGATACTGCACTGCAAATGTGTTATATGCAGAAAATGCATCTCGTAAACAAGTTCATAGATTTAACTGTGTTGCTAAGTGCGTGGCGTTGACTGAGTAAAGGTTTTACTGAGAGTTAGTCTCAGCCTGCTATGAAATTGAAACTATGCTTCAGCTAAAAGCTGACCAGGAACAGACACACACCTGGCTAATGGGCTGACGTTATTCACCTTGCAGCATCATAGGCTTTATTTTCTTAACCAAACAATCGTCTGTTGAAACAAACTCCCCCTCCTTAATGCACATGTGTTAAAGAACGCAGCTTGAAGCCAGGAATAATTTCAATTTCGCACTCCGCCTCACGTGGAGAAGATTGTCCGCTCGGCGCACTGTCGGGTCCCGCTGCGTAACCATGGTACCCCTTCACTTAGGATTATCCCCAGAGAATAATCACAGGACTTCTATTCAGCTCTGCCTGACTGTGTGTGTATGTGTATGAAAGTGTGTACGAACGTGTTGGTCACTAAATGTCTGAGTAAAAATATGTGTACGAGCATATGCAGGAACAGGAGACCCACGTGAACTTCACTGATGCCATACATATAGAGAAAATGGGCTACATCATCTGAGAGGTTATTTTTATTCGTAGACGAGGAGAGTGGGCTGCAGGGAGCGAGGGAGAAGGAGAAATACGACAGATGGTTCTAGAAGCCGCCCGTTAGTTAGTTAGCCTGTGTGTGCTTGTGAACTCAGGTTGAGGCTGGACAGATGGGGCGGCCGTCGCAAGCGCTTTCTTGGAAATGGGGAAACGAAAGCTGGTTGGAGGCTTCTGCCAAAGATGTCCTGCTTCTCTGCATTTTAAACACAGATTTAGAAATCATGCAGTGAAAGAGAGACAGGGATGAGAAAATTATTCTCAGACAACAGCTTAAGCTTCCCTGTTCTGGCCCAGTGCTCTGTATCGTCCTTTGCTAAGCAGGTGCTGGAGGTTAGACAGGTTCCATGTGGTGAAGATCGCTCTATATACCCGTGAGGGTCTAATCCATTGAAATATATGAACTAAAACAGTGCTTCTCATCTACACACTTCATGGTTTAATAAATTTCAGTGTTTTATTTTAATAATAATTTTTATACAATAAAGAATTTTTGTAAAATGTTGAATCTGGAACCTGAAGCAGAACCTATTGAGAACCACAGGTTGAAAGCTAGGTCATGATGAGACACTGTAGCAAACATCCATCACAAAGTGTAGATGTTTCAGGTGCATACAAAAAGGTGATAGGGTTGGATTTGACTCTGACAGAAGCCTGACTGAAACAAAGAAAAATCTCTTTTATTTTCCACCGCTAATATGCACAGCAGCTCTTTGTGCAATTAATCTTCCCTTCGCTTGTTTCAATTAATCACGCCTGCCATCAAGGGTGTTGAATCAGTTATGATTCAGTCAAGGAGCTCCTCTTGTAGTTGTCACATGATCAGCCTATCGCTATTAGCAAGCTTGTTTTGACCAATACATTAATTTGTATTTCATGTCATTATTTTGCTTTGAAAGCACTCTATTTTTTCATCCCAGTAGTTTCAGTTAGCAAACATATCAGAAGTGTCAGTCAACTAACTTTACAAATCGATCGCTAGAACATGAAGAAAAATTAAAGCAACATTAGAAGTGTTCAAATGAGCGAAATTAATGAAAAATAAATATGATATGGTATTAATATTGTCCTCTATGCTGTTAGAATAGGAAAGGAGTTGATTGCATGGGGAATTGAGGTTCACATATCTTCCAACATTCAGTAGGTTTTTAGTGCACTGTTAATTGGATCGCAAACTGATTAATCCTAATTACAATTCAATGACGAGCATGTCAGTGCATTACATGTTTGGGAGAGAATGTGTGCATTTTGATGTCCCCAAATGCAATTACTCCCATTCAGTGCACTAGAGTCCACGTATCAAAGACAATTCGCAGAGGTCATCTGCTCTCGTTTATGAAGTTGACTATAATTAGAATCAGGCAGATTGAAATGATCCCAAAATTTAGAACATGTTCTCTGTTGATTACTCTCACTTGAGGGGCATTTATAACCAGTAAAACCCACTGGACTGCAAGACTAGATTTTTTAAGATGACTCTTCATGTGCAATGTGTGTCTAGTACCTTCTGAGTAGGAGTTTGGGATGGTTCTTGCTTTCCAGGTTCTTGTCAATGAGGTCAGACAGCAGGTGTTTGAGCACGTCCGTTGCATACTCAAGTTTACTTTGCAAAACGGTCATGATCAAGGAGGCGACGTTGCCGCGGTCTCGCATGGAGAAGCCTCTCTGAGACTCTAGGGTTCGGATGAAGGACAGCAGGAAAACCTTGTTGTTGATAAGCTGTCCAAACAGTTTTAGGCCCTTCTCCACCTGTTCCTGTCTGTAACCTGGCACCTGCAGAAAAAAAATGGTTACAAACCGATGACATTTCACAGCCTAAATGTGAGAATTCACCAGCATATTTATACAGCATCAACATATGACGCCATTTGCTTTATAAATACACATTCTAGTTCTTATTTTGCACAATTTATTAGTGAATGTTAAGAAAAAAGAGAATATTTTATTTAAATTGTTGAATTTAATATTATTATTATTGTTTGATGAATTAAATTCAAGTCCTGCTCTACATTTTCTCACTGAAAGTCTCATTTCAATCAGAAATGCATCCAATTATTGCATTATTTCATGTCGACTTTAAGTAGCCTTCCCTTCAGAGCTAACCAACTCATCACAAATATGTCAAATGTTATTTTTGTCATGTTTAAGAAATGCTCACAGGCATTTAAACTGAAGAGAACCAAATACAATCAATATTTCAATGCATTTACTGTGCACTTAGAATACCTGATGACAAACACTTAACCACACAGAGACCTCATGACATCATTTGATGTCATTTGCTTCATCAATAATAATTAAACACCTGTCAAAATCTCGAGACGGCTCCTGTCATTAGCTGTGATTTTACAATAAACTTTTCCAGAGAGAGGGGACGTTTATTCCAATTAAGTCTTAATTGATATAGCTGATTAGAACCAGAGCTTAGCTGGCATAAGCAAGTAAGGTATGGCTCATATGTTGGCTGAAGAAATGTGTGTGATTCAATTAAAACTGTCCATCACTGTCATAGCGGGGCGTAAATAACCCGTAGCTCGGTGTACCCTGCGTTAGATTTTAATTCTGTTCCCCACACTCTGAAAAAAAAAAAACAGTTGAGTCGCATGTCATTACTGTTATTAACGAAAGACTGATTGTGAATCAGAGAGCAGCTCATTACTTTAAGAAAAAAATGAGCGAGAGAGAGAAAGAGCACGCATGTAGATTATAATGAGAGCTGCTGCCTTTTGTTTACTGAGAGTGAACACAAACAGCACAGTGACAGCTTTAATTCCCAACAACCCCACTGTGCTGTTAGTCCTTCAGAACCAAAAAACAAAGAAAAAATATATATACTTAGCAGCCATCACTGTGACTGTTCCTCACACAGGTACAATGTGCAGTAATTACATGCATACATGAATATGCAAATGTATGCATGTACATCTCAGAAACTCAGTAAAGGGCCCTTTGGATGCAAATTTGTTATTTCACAAAACATTTTTTGCATCAGTAAAATTGTTAGATTACCTCCAGGTCTCTAAGGACTGGGTGCTCCTCAATGCCAGGAAACAGGACTCGCATTGTGTACGTGCGGTAGTCTAAGAATGGAATACCAGCTCCGTCCAGATCGCTGGTCAGCTCGTGAATATCCGTCTGCAGCTCTGCAAATGCTGTGGAAGATGCAAAACACGAAGAACAAATAGACTGAGATCACTAAATACTTCTCGTAAAAACGTACAATCTGTGCAAATGTCTTACAAATGTTGCAGAGGCAGTTTATGAAGTATTTTGATCATTTTTGATCATACTGGATTGTGCAAATTCTGACTCACAATCTGGATTGACATCACCTTTTTACTCCAGAGTCAAACCACTTCCCGACTACTTACCCTCCTTGCACTCCAAGGCTACTCTGGACTCCAGGTTGTCCATCTGCATCTGCAGGCGCTTGAGAGTGAGGTCACTCTCACGGGATTTGCGCTTGTAGGCAATGAGGACAATGACGATGAAGAAGATGAGGAGGCCACCTGCCCCAGCAATGCTGATGACAGCGGTGCTGCTGAGGGGGCTGTCAGAGGTGATGTGGACTACACCTGGAGAGAACTCGATGCCACCTACACGGGCCTAAAATGAAGCACATTTTGTGAAGATTTGAATGAATCCAATACTTTGTAGTAGGTAAAATTAGCAGACTGGTACCTTGTTCAATAACCTGAGCTACCATTCGAAGCAGATCAATATACATATAAGTTTGTTGTTATTGCGTCATAATGACCCAACAGCAGAGGGTAACAATGTGTCTGTTCCATTTGTGAGCTCATGGCTGTAAAGGTTTGCAGCACTTTCATTTCACATGACTGTCAATAAGCAGTCAGTGAAGCAGGCAGCCACCTAAAATACCCACTGAGAAGCATAAAATATTTTTATTAGGTTTTTTAGCTCTAATAAGTCTTATTGAGGAAGTATTTTCTATTTCTCTATCAACTTCTCAGAAAGTACAATAACCACAAAGTCCTCAAAGCATTAGTTCACTGCGAAAAGTGGATATGCGGCCCAGTATTCAGCAGCTTACCAGAACCTTATGTCTACCAGTCAGATTGGGCGATTCGCAGAGCAGTTGAGTATCTGATACAGTTAATGTGCATGGTTTGTCTCCAATCAGAACAGTGTAGTTGAGCTTCCCGTTGCCACCCGGGGCTGGAGGGAGGAAGTTTCTACCCTGAAAATCACATTCACAAAATGTAGTAAGCACAATGGACAATCGAAAAACCAACAATGCTGAAATTTATGTAAATTCTTGATTTACCTTGAGTATGATGGGAGACCCTGGCTTGAGCTCCTGGACCCCAGACACACTGAGCGGTTCAAACACTGGATTTGGGTAGTAGATGAAGTTGGTGTTGTTGAGGGCCAGCACAGACTGAACATTGTCCAGGATGAAGCCGAACTCATCGGGTCTCTCTGGCACTTCCTTCTGCCTGCTTAGACTGTAGGGAAGCTCTGGGGCCATGCACTGCATAGTGGTGGGACTCAGAACCTGACATATCTGGAAACAGATGACATTGAACATTCAGTAAGTCATTTGCAGTCCATGTGCAATTCAGAATAAAACAAGCATTTAGATTTAGATTTACAACTATACTCCATTTACATTACAAAAAGTAATTCAGATTAAGACTGTTTTAATCAGTTATGCAAGAATAAAAATAGCTGGATTTAACCTCAACTTCCTAGAAAAGAGATTTTGTCTTAACAAAGCAGCACTAAATTATTAGCACTTCTGGCCACACTCTGATTGTGCCTGAAGTGCTGGTGACTCCCCAACGGATAACTAACCGCACTTCCCTGAGAGAGATTTGACATTTTCATCTCTCCTTGACTCTCTGTCTGTCCTCATCTCTCTTCTTTCTCTAACATAGGTCATATATATATATACTGCAGCTAAATGCGGTTATCAGCCATTTGACTACTTAATCTGATTCTGTACACATCATTATTTACAGGAAGTCAGTGTTTCTCAGCCCACTTCTTTACTTTTCCCCCTTCTTTCTTATTAACAGGTCAGGTTTATTAAATGCAAAGTTATGGCATAGGTTTATTCAAACCTATATATGCATTCACTTTGAAGTGTATAAATAAAAAGCCAGACAAGACCCTTGAGTTTGTGAACCCACAGTGCTTTGCAGTTGGCTGTTAAAATACCCAGACAGCAGACTCGCCATCAAAAACATCCCTACAGATATCTCCAGTCATTTTAATTGGATTCCTCTCAAAGCTGTAGCAGCTAGGCAGTCGAACCTTCACTTCCTCTAACACAAAGGCTTCTATAGAAGGTCGTAACGGGTGGAATTGTCCAAGATAAAATAGATTTCAGGTCACCTTATTTTTTTCACTGCACAAAGTCTGGTCAAACTCTTTTCAGACTAGTTATGAGCGATCGCATTACAAACAAGGATGTGAGACGTCTTGTGCCCCACAAACAACTTCTTTCAGAGACTGCGAGGTAGGGTATGACTTTTTTCTGCTGTGCTTTGAGGAACAGTGTGCCAAAGCCTAATCATATCGCAGCCCAGATGCTAAACGCGGCCATGTGTGAGATACGTGCCCGAGATAACATTACGCTCTTTTGTCTCTGTTGCCTTTCAATCAGATCTCACTGAGTGCAGCCTCCCATAGCTCTTTGGGTCCATTCTGAAGACAGGGAACATGATATCCTTGTCTATGCATCCACCCTGTGTTACGGCATTCTCCTCTTTCCCGCACAATGGGAACATTGCTGCTACTGCTGCTGAGACCTGGCAGTTTTCCTGTTCTCTGTCTGTTTCTTTGTCTCTCTCTCCCCTTATTTCCCTCTTTTATGCAGCTACTGTCCCGGATCCAATGGTGCGCAGCCGACACAGGTGATTGGAGCAGGGGGAATAGTCTGCTAATGGTCATTCCAGTTCACTAGCCTAAGGTTAGGTGAAGGCCGAGTGATCATTTACTGTGGAAAACGTTTGCACTTACGTTGACCGTCTCCAAGTTCTTATACTTGGCTCTGATGAGAGGAGTCTGGATGATGTCCAGGTTTGTCCCGGTCACAGTCACTGGTGTGTTGCCACTGTGAAAACAACACCATGTTTGTTAAACTTTCACTTTGTGAGGTTCATTACAATAATTTTTAGATAAATTTTTTTAGTTTAAAATCAACAGTGCATACATTTTTAACCACAAAAAGTTCATGACAACCAATTTGAAAAACTGCACGGTCTGGGGGCAAATTTATGGACTGTTTCCCCAACAGCCTTATCTTAACTGGCTTTGTAGTACACACACCTGAAAATGCTCCACTCAGGTTCAAGTTTGGTGACAGTGGGGTCCTCCACATACTCAAACTTGAGATCTTTGTGAATGTGGGCTTTATCCACAAACACCGATACGGATACGTTTCCATAGCCTTGCATAGAGGCATGAGAGCGACACGTTATCCACTGTCCTCCTCGCCTGTTTTGTCAAACAGAAAAAAACAGTGTATGAGTAGACTTCCTTTACACTTTTTTCAATATTTAAAAGTTTCACAAAAAATGGAAAAATTGAAATAATGCAATCTATTATAAATGTATTAATACCTGCTTTAGGAATTGGTTCAGTTAATTGGTTTTGTATTATTAAAGGAGTTGGTTTTGTTGGTTTTATGTGACTGTAAAAAGTATTCCCATTAAAGCAAAGCATACAAGACCTAATTTAATCTTCTGCTCATATGATCAGACACTGTGGCTGCACCTGATGCAAGAAGAGAATGATGGCTATTGATGTTATAGATTACAGATCATAAACTCTCAAGCTCTTAAGATCAGTATTGACTTTCTTTGGTGGTTTGGATCCACCAGAGCCTTTGAATGACGGGCAAACTAACCAAAAAGCATGGTGACATATCAAAGGGCAGTGTGCTCTACCTTTCCATTCAACCCTACCTTTGATAGGTGCACTTCTGGTCTTTAAACATTATTGAGACATTGCTGCCCGCATCCAGGTTGCTGCCGGTGATGTTAACTATGGTGCCTCCAGATACTGGCCCTCGGTTCGGCTTTAAAATCAACAGTCTAGGGATCTGTAGAAAGCAAGGCCAAAACAAGCAATGGGACTTATTTACAAGCTCACACATCACACGACAAAGGTGAGGCAGCAATCCCTCATGTTTTTCATTCCTCTGTATCTCTTTCCCAATCTGATTATCACCTCCTTTTCTCAGAACACCGATTGCCCTCCTCACCCAAGAATCACATAATCCAATTACTACATCTGAATGAGACATAAAAGCCATTAATGTTTGCATAAAACTGATAAACGCTATTAAATGGTTCTATAACGGGAAAAATTACACTGCAGCTCAATTCATTTGGATGGCTGGATCACAATCTGATTATGGGTGTTATATCAGCTTGTGCACTGGGAGTACTAGAAGCAAGAGAAAAGTGTGGGATGGATATAAAATGAGTGTGGCCAGTGTCATGCAAGATCCTATCGAAGACGGAATCCTACTGGCCGAAAGAGTTTTTCTTGATCCGAAAAATCTTACAAAATCACTTTATGTATGTGGTCTCAACCGTATAAATATGCTGATGAATGTCTTGTATAACCAAAACAAAAAATGCAAAAAAATTCTATGTAGTTTTTCTCAGTTGGTAAGCACATTGGCTTAGAATACCACTATCCTGTTGGCATAGCATAACAGTAAATAATTCACCTGCCAGCCTTCCTTATGAGTTTATGTATACACTATTTTCTTCAAATATATATATATATATTTTTAAATTACATTTGCTTAAAGGGGTCATATGATGCGATTTCAAGTTTCCCTTTCTCTTTGGAGTGTTACAAGCTGATAGGTGCATAGATAAGATTCCTGAAGTTGCAAAGACTAAAGTCTCAAAACCAAAGAGATATTCTTTATAAAAGTTAAGACTCGACCACGCCCCCCTAAAACGGCTCATTCAAACATGCCCCTACATGTCTACGTCACGGTGAGGGAAGATTTGCAAAACATCGGCCAAATGTATGCGCAATGAAAGAAGCCAGAACTATTATTCTCGCTGTAGTATTGTTGTTGCCGCCGGCGCCATGTCCTGGAGACGCTGTGTTTCGTTGTGAAAGCGAAAGTACTTTGTTTGGGCTTCCAAAAGGGGACACAACTAGAAATCAGTGGTTCAGTTGTATTTACAAGACTGTTCCAGAACAGTTCAACCCAAATATTAGAGTGTGTGCAGCGCATTTTACGGAGGACTATTTCCTGAACCTGGGAGTAGCCTGCCAGCTATGC